>VDFB02051348.1:0-107784 GCA_007258455.2 Sequoia sempervirens
CTAAAATCTACAAGAAGATATAAAATTGATGGATATGTTGAATCAAAATTCACCTTATTGTCTTTGTTAATCCAAATTTGAAACATATGGAATTTTCAAAAGTTGAAATTTATGAATTCCAAATTAAATCCTAATTATATATTTTTCCATGTTTTTACAGGACACCCATCAATACTTTATGACATGTTTCTTTGTTCTCAACTAAAATATATTCTTCTAGACTACTTTGATATTAGTGACTTCCCTCACATGCAAGATTCCAATAATTGATTGATTTATTATTATCTTGATTAATAGATACAAATGATAGTATTCTAAAATATCCCAAGAAAGAATGCATCCATTGATACCTTCAAACTTATTCTTAAATTTATATCCATGCACTTCATAATATACCTTTCTTTTGAAAGTTATCAATTATATAATGTTATCCACTTCTTCTTGAAAATGTTTGCAAGTATTGAAGTGACTAATAAATATTTCTTGCATTTGACTTCTTTTCTATTCTATTTAATGTAATTGAAAACTTGTTTTTATTATTCTTGCAAAAAGAAGAATTGAAGATGATAAAAGGAAAGGAAAAAATACATCATTGAAAATCATGACTATTAGATTTGATAGTATAATGGAGTTTTAACTTGAAATTTGTCATTATATGAATTTTTTGTATGGGTACATCAATTGGCTCTATTTGTGGACCACAATAGATACTTGCAATGTACAAGAATATCAAAAAATATGGTTTTATAGTAGATTGGTGCTTTATTGGTTAGGAAATAGATTCAAACTATTCTTAAATCACTTAAAGATGAACATTCTAGATCACATTACTAATGAAAAATATGGATTTAATAAAAAATAAGGGGAAACACACAACTAAATAACATATACATCACAAATTGGGAAAAAAAATACAAAACTAAACTAAAATACTCTTTGACGAGTAGGAGCAATGTATCTTGGCAACTAGATGATTGAGTCTTATAAAAAAATCCCTCTTAGGTTTTCCATCATCTTTCTTGGAATTTGAGAGTTGTGCAAACAAGAAATGACATTCTTCAACTAACTTGAAGTGTGCAAGAAACTTTTCACTCATCAAATCCCAACTAGTAATAGAACAAGTAAAAATATGGCTAAACTAATCAGTCATCATTTCATGTAATATTTTCATAAATAAACAAATTGTGACACTTTCATGTGCCAAGCTCAACACCTACATACAATGGTGAAGTTTGAAATATGTTCATCTAGATGTTTCCATTTCTATAGAAGTTTGGGAAAGTTCCTTTGACCCTAAAAGAAATTCATGTTTTTCTACAAAAGTTAAAAGACCAATAGTGTTTCTCCAAAGTATAGGGGAAACACATCAATTATTAGCATTTCCACCATTCCCACAATTTTCACCATTGTTATTATCACCCATTCTCTAAAATGGTTCTTTTCACAAAGATGAAAATGTTGAGATTATGGATGCACATGGTCCTTGAAGCTGTAGTCTTCAATGGAGGACCTTTGCCAGGGAAGATAATCAACCACACAGAAAGTGTTTGAACTCTGGCATGCACAATGGAGATTCTATATTGATCTACATTATGAGATGAGATTGATGATTACAAATGTACAAGATGCCTGATTATATAAGCAAGAAAGAAAACCTAAGATGCATGAGATGTTGCCATGTGTCATAATCTAACAACATGTGGCAACATGTGAACCCTATCTAGGAAATTATTAAATGTTGAGATAAGTTCTAGAAGGACAACTCATCTTCTAGAAGGAATCTTATCCCTAAAAACATGGAAGGGGACATTACCCCATTATTAAATGATTTATTAAAATGCAACCTAGGACTAAATGATATATGACCTAAGTTAACTTATGCTAGTGTAATAATTAATGTAATTACACTAAAAAAAAAACTTCAACAAGTTCTAGAACTCTTTTAAAAGAGTAACCCTTGCTAGGAGGATGCCATATACAAAAGGAGATTTGCTAAACTATCCATACTGCTTGATGGTAAGTAAATTTTACCATTTTTTTTCAATTCTAAAGAGAAGGTACAATTTTCCTTCCTATTGCAAGATCAATTTTTATTTCTCCATCTAAGATGGTAACAATTGTTATCTAATGTATAAGACTTTTATTTTGATCAAAAGAAAAGTGGCTCATATTGTTTAACATATCCTCTTGATTCTCTTCAATCAAATTCAAGTTAGGAATTGCAAAACAAGAGAAATAAGATACAAAATTATTATTGTGAAACAAAATATAGTTGAAAGTTTTTTGGGGATCTCATGCAAGATTGGAGCAATAAATTAAAAAAATTTAAACAATTATAATGTAGATCAATATTATAGAATAGAGGAATGAAGTCCACAGACAACATACAAAATTTTTACGTGGTTCGCCCTTTGGGCTACATCAAAAAAAAAAATCCAATTTTTATTAATATCCAACAAAGAATTCAAATTACAATCCACCAACAACAAAATAATGCAGCGTGCAACTCACAAAACTTCACAATCTTTCTCTAACTATGTTCTATCTTCTTCATGTGATGTTGTGTGTGCTCAAAACCAAAATTGTGACCACCAAACTTTTTTCATGTGAATCTCCACATTCTCACACAATATTTTGTTGTGGGCCTCCTCTTTAACCCGCACACTCTTTGTTGCAACTCTTTAGTTTCATGTACGTAGCAAGAAAATGTTAATTGTTTTGGGAAGTTACAAACTATTTTTCTATTGAATTTCAACTAGAATAGTTTACAATTTTTCTTTAATAAAATATAGAAATTTTTACTTCAAGGGAATTTCCCATAGACCCTCAATGTGGGATCCACTCTCGGGCCCTCATCGAGTGGGTGGTCCCCTTGGACCCTGTAGGAGGGGTAGAGCCTCTTTGCACTGCCTTGTTAATTAATTTGGGGGAAAACTATGTCAGAAAAAGTGACCAAAATCTTAACTTGGAGCATGATCAGGCTACACATATTACTAATCTCAGACTTGGAGATTGATTAGGCTCAACACCGAATCATCTCCTTCTTAGATATTGATCCCGTAATACCGCCACTAGAATTTACACCCCTAGACAACTATTTTTATTCCATCCATTTATAATCTTAAAGACTAACAAAATGTGAAAAGGAAATCATCTTCTCCTATGTTATCACCTTCGTAAACATATTTTTTCAATTATTACTTGTATTAATTTTCTCTAGCCTTAACTGTTCATCCTCCAACACTAATTGTGTGAAGTGATATCTTAGTTATATGCATTTTCTTTAGAACGAAGAGCATAATTATTAGCAAGATGAATGACACTATGGTTGTCTGTAAATAAATAATTATTAGTCTGTTGCTTGCCCAATTTCTCTAAGAAATATTACAACCAAATCATCTCCTTTCTTGCTTCAATTGCAACAATATATTCTACCTCTATTGTTGATAAAGCAACAACCTTTTGCAACCTTTAAATCCAACTAATTGTTGTCCCACCAACAGTAAAAAAATAAACTATAGTTTCACTTGATATCAATATCACCTACCAAATCAGAGTCAACATAACCTTGTAGAGAAATTTTTGATCCTCTAGAACATAAATGTTTATTTTTTATCCCTCTCAAATACTTAAGAGTCCATTTCACAACATTTCAATGTTCTATTATGGGATTTCTCAGATACCTACTCACAACTCCAACAACATGTGCAATATATGACCTCATACATACCATGACATACATTAAACTACCAACAACTGAAGAATATTAAATATTGGACATTTTTTCTTCCTCCTCTCGTGCCTTTGGACACATCTCCTTGGTCATTTCCAAATCAAATATTTTCAACACCTTTTCAACATAATCACTTTGAGATAGAGTTAATTTTATTTTTTCTCTATCCCATGAAATTCTCATACCAAGGATTTGTTTTTGTGCACCCAAATCCATCATAGAAAAAAAAATTGCTAACTTCTGATTTAACTCATTAATGTGCTCCATGTTAGACCCTACAACAAGCATATCATCAACATATAAACATAGGATAGTATAACTACCACTATCCAAACTTTTAATATAAACACAATGGTCAAAATGACACTGGGTGTAACCTTGTTTAGCCATATAACTATCAAATTTTAAATACCATTGCCGAGGTGCTTGCTTCAAACTATACAAACTCTTTTTTGTTTTGCACACTAAATTCTCCTTACCTCTGACTTCATATCCCTGTGGTTGCTACATATAAATTTCTTCTTCCAAATCCCCATGGAGAAATGTTGTTTTCACATCTAGTTGTTCAAAATGCAAATATTTTACAAACACAATACTTAGAACAATTCAAATAGAAGTCATTTTAACAATTGGAGAAAAGATTTCATCAAAATCAATACTATTTTTCTATGCAAATCCATTTACCACTGTAAGTCTGGCTTTAACTCTTTTTTTTCCTCCTTTCAGCTTATAAATCCATTTATTTAGCAAAGCTCATTTACTTGCAGGTAACTTGCATAAATCCCAAGTCCGGTTTTTAGATAAGGAATCCATTTTTTTTACTCCTCTCTCCATTTTTATTTGGTATCCACCTACATATCTTCTTTATACCCTTTCAATTCACCGACATCAATTAATAAAATAATATATCATGAAAGAAAAAGTCTTTCAAGAGGTATACTTATCCTTGTAGAATGTCTAATATTCACTAGAGTTTGTGATATTTATTGTTGTTGTTGATCATGAGGTACAAATGGAATATTACTTTCTAGATTACCATCTAGCACCACATATTCTTTTTCTTTCTTCTCATTATTCTTTTCTTGCAACTGATCTTTATACAAATCTTTCTCATTGAATACAACATTCTTGCTTGTAATAAGTTTTTTATTACCAAAATCCCATAATCTATAACCAAATTCATCAATGTCATATCCAATGAAGGTACAATTTTTAGATTTAGCTTCCAGATTGATTCTATTTTCAAAATCAATATGTGCAAAAGTTTCACAACCGAAGGTTTTAAAAAAATAATAGCTCATCTTCTTACTTGTCCCTGCTTCCTTTGGAATACCATTGTTGGCCTCCTATAGTGATTTTAATAGCTAATCCTTTACAACCATGATTTAGAGATTGGACATCTAACCTGAATAGCTATTTCAATCATCATGAAGGTACATTTAACTTGTCAACCCAGGGACATGAACTTGAAATGGGTTAGCACAGTATGTGCACTAGGAAATCAAAGTAGCCATTTCATTCTATAGCTAAGGAACACACAATACTGAAAGTGAATGGCTTGAAAAGGAATGAGACAAATGTTGAACATCAATCAATGACTATGCTAAGCTGAAATGTATAACAAGATTAAAAATTTGAGCAAAAAACAAGAAACTACTCTGTCTACTTTGGTTGCAGGAATAGTCATAGAATGAAATTCTAGTGGCTTTAGGAACAGTCGGTGCCAAACTTTTAAGTACTAACAACAAGTAATACTAAACTAAGAAGATGGATTACTCACTAAGTGGGCCCCCTTGGATAAGTATCCTCTAAAACTAATGAGAACTCAGATGCTCAAACTCATAACTTTATTTTATTCACTGTGAATCATGAGTACAAAAGAGTAATGTATCTGTATTACTGAAAACTAGAGAGTGCAAGTACAATATAAAATCATGCAACCCCCTAAAGAAGGAGTATCGAATCATTATTTATACTAACAACTAAACAAGGTAGTCAACTCCACGATTGGGAGGACGCCATTTAGGGAAAACTGAGAAAATGGAGCGATGGCAGTTATGCGTGCATGAAATTTGGTCAAACATGTAGGTTCAAACACAAATTCAGCACAACAATAACGCCCATGCATGTTCAATCATTAAAGTCCACTACAAGGCGGTTACATTCAGTTGCATGAAGAATCTTCTACTGTCGGCCTCCTTTGACTTGGAGCAATTCCTTTGCTAGACGTTATGGTGCATGCCCAGCTGGCAGTGTCTTCCTCAACTTAGCATATTAAATCTACATGGTAATGTTAGTATGCATAATAATTGCACATCTATAACCACCTTAAGGAACATTTATTAACCACATGCAAAATCAATATAGATAATCCACATAATATGCCAAGTGTCATTAAAGCTTGTAGAGATAGGATTAAGTCCAATGTCAATGGTTTGAGGGAAAAATTATGAAAATACCAACATTTAACATTAAAGTCCATGACATCTACTATAAAATAAACATAGATTCTACCCAAAATTGGACCAAAAACTAGGGTCATCACTCCCCCCAACCTAACATTTTGCTAGTCCTCCAACAAGGGAAGGGTTGTTCTTCTACTTGGTCAAAGCATTGAAATTTGCAACTGATAGTTGTCCAACATTAGTGGCTGGAGTGTGTGAATCAGGATCCCAATAGAATCCTCTCAATCTGTTAAATCTGTTCCATCTCTATTTTCTGCAACAATGACATACTGGTAGAATATGAAGTTTGGCATATGCCACATGAGCATGGGTGGCTGGAAAGTCAGGGGGAGCCAAGATCACCCCTACGTTCTCCCAATCTAAATATATTGACCAATCCTTTTTAGTGTTGCAACATAATTATGGATGGAATGAGGCTCAACCTATTTCAGCTCATTAGTTAGACTATTCCATCTTTGCGATAGAAATCTTCTCATAGTTTCCTCCTTTGTTGTTGTCTTTACCTCATACTTACTGTAAACTGCCTCAATCCAAGGAATAATAATGTTTCCATAACTAGGTCTGAAAAACATTATGTGCCATTGTCTGTAAATATCCCTTGGGTTGCTTGATTTAGCTCTAATGGAAAGAGGGATATGAGACTCCAATTGTTTATAAGCCCCATGTTGTTGTCCCCAAATAATCTCATTTTGTACCCAAGACATAAATACCCTCAATTGGACATCCCTGAAATACAATAATGGGTTTCAATCATGGTTTTGAGTTACAACATAATTATGTAAATAAAATTCTCATCGCAAATTCTTCATTTTAGGGAAGGAAATCCTATAAGCATTGAAAAATTCAACATGGTGTCAATAGAAGGATTCAAACCTGAGACAATCCTTGACAGCTTAAAAGAGAGATATTTCTCTTTCAGGAGTAGAGCATAGACCCTTGGAGGGGGCCTACATTCCAAAATTTGTGGTGCCAAAGCTGCCATATCATCCACCCTTTGCTTTAGGGTGGCAATTTCAGCATCTTTATCTTCAATCTCCTCATCCTTCTTTTGAATTTCCTTCTTCAATTTTTGTTTTTCCTTTTTACATTCTTCCTCCCTTCTTTGATTTTCTTTCCATAAATTCAAAATTGTTGCATGTACTATAAAATCAAGAGGATTATGAATTCCTACTAGTCTTTTTGTCAATGGCAGCTCCTCATATGGCACTATCTGCATGGACTCAAGTTGTCCAGTTATTTCTAGCTGCAAGGGAACTATTTATTATTATGCTTCTTACCACAGGGACTCTTGTTCTTGTTCTTGTTGTGGCTATAGTAACCCCTGCTATAGTTCTAGTGATTGTTGTAGGACTTCTTGCTCATGCTGTAGGAAATCCTGATTTTCCTCAAACTCTTTTGCAATGTTAGCAAGATTGGCCAATGTTATATTTGTTGCTTTCCTAAATATATCTTCTTCTTCGACATTCTCCTACCCCATTGGAGCTTTAGGGTCCTCATGTGATGTCTCACCAGGCTTAGGCTTTCTTGGGGAGGCATACCAATCATAGGCCCAACTAGTCTTGATCTCCTAGGAGGTCTCTCACATTTTCCTTTGGATGCAAGATGAACAGTGTCAGCCTTCCTCTTTTTAAACTTGGCACCTTTCTTTCTACATGTTGTGTTTTGGCCTTTCCTTTTCTCATTTCTACTTCTTTCTTTTGTGCCCTAGTTTTCATCAGGGTCTCAAGTGGAATGTCATCATCATAATTTGATGAAGAATTTTCATTTTCTGGGTGCTCTGTTCTAGAAGAACTAATTTATATGGTTTCTTCTGCTATAGGAGGATTCACACTAGAGCCAATACTAGATGTTGAAGCCCCAAGAGGGGCTTCAGCTGTGCTCAATCTCCTGCTAGACCTATGGGGTTGAGGTAAAGCCCTAGGTTGCAAGTGCTCGGGTCTAATTTGATCAACATTTATAAATTATTCCCAGGTTATTGTAGATACATCATGTAGAGACTTTTCAACTGGAAATTTAATCAAACAATGGTGGGAAACATAATTATACCTACCTTTTTATTGTATAGCATATTAGGCACATTCATCCTCCTTCTGTGCCTCATGTGATTCAAAATCTTGAGGTGCACAAAATGCAAATTCGATTGACAACCCTCACAGGTGATGTATTTGATATCATAAATGGCTATCTGCTTCCATGGCTCAGGTAGAGACATTCTCTTTGCACCCTGTTTATTGATGCTCAATGGGGGGTTGTTCGGCTCTGTAAATTCAGCCCTAGCTGACTTGGCATCTTTGGAGGCAAGGTAATTTTTGCCATCAATTAGTAACCCTATGACCTCTACAATTCTTTCCTCAGTTGCCACAACTTCCAACCCTTTTATTGTGGCTTTCCCTTCAGAAAATGTCTAGGTGAATTCAAGGGAAATGCTTTCATCAAAGCCATCCAACTTTAGGAAGTAATCTGACCATTCACAATTTCTAAATTTGGCCAGGCATTGTGCATCCTGCAATAAGACATCATGCACCATGGGTTCATTTCGAATTAACCCACCTCCCATTGTCTTCAATCAAAGAAATGCTCTACAACTTCTTTCCTGCAATTCCCATATGAAAATCAAGCTCACTTTCCTGTAGTACCTACTAAATTTCCAGTGCCAATATTGACTAAATTTTCTTTTCTTTGCTTCACCTTTTTTCTTGCAACTCAAGATTACGATAGGGTCAATAATGGAAAGAAAAGGAGTGATAAAGGGGAATTATGACGGGAAGAAATGGTGGCTGCAATTAATGTCACTTCACACATGCAAGTCGTCCTCTCACTCAAATTTCAAATCAACTCATTTGAAATTTTATGACGTAGCCTAGCATAAATTGACACATGGGAAATATATTTACATAATTTTCTTTCCCCTCCCCCCAACCTAAATTTGGACATGTTTCCACACATGTGAGATGGGAGTGGTGATTTGATAGGGAATGCTTTCATTTTATGTAAACGTCTATACTAACGTACAATGATTAAATGATCACATTTAAAAGATGATTAAAGATAGTAATTAATGCGCACATACCTGAATGTGTGGAAGATTTGCTGCAAAGATTGTGGAGAAAGTACCACTCACCTTTTAGGGAATAAATTGAGCAATTAATGAAAATGAAGTGGAATGAGGTGAGGTGGAATGAAGTGATGGAAGAGAGAGAAAGGTGGTGATGGATGGGTGGATGGATGAAGAAATGGATTTCCACATAAGTGAAAGTCTTTATTATAATAAGTGCATACCTTAATTAGCCAGAAGGAGGGACACTAGGTCCATTTCCTTCGGTTGTAGGAAGCTCAGGTGTTGAATGCTGGGTGAATTTCTACAATAACTCTTCTTTGGAAACTAGCTTGTGATATAATCTGAGGCGATGACAATTGACAAGTAATTTGAACATGACAGGGTCAATGGTAGTAAGCTGAATAGCTCCATTAGGAAATATCTTAGCAACTTCATATGGTCCTAGCCACCTTGTCTGCAATTTTCCTACATTGTCTTGGTATCTTGAGTCATAGAGCAGGGCCCAATCTCCTGGTTGGAATTTCTTGTCCTTGATAAATTTTTCATGCCACTTGATTCTCTAATTTTGTACTACTTCTGTATGTTGTAGGGCTGCTCTTCTTATCTCATCCAAAGCATTTAGTTGCATGATTCTTTCTCTTTGTGCCTCAGAAATATCCATCCCCAAATCTACTACAGTCTGCAGAGTCTTATATTTAAATTAAACTAACATCATAGTTGTCTTTCCATACAACAACTCAAATGGGGTGAAGCCTGTAGTTGTTTTCTAGGTTGTCCTATAGGCTCAAACAGCTTCTGGTAATCTTTTTTCCCAATCCTTTCTATGAATAGCTACTGTTTTAGTCAGAATGGCTTCAATTTCTCTAGTGGTCACCTCAACTTGGCCATTAGCCTGTGGGTGATAAAGAGTAGACTTCCTATTCCTTATGTTGTACTCTTTAACTAATGTTGCCACAAGGGTTGATGTGAATTATGCCCCTTGACCAGTCACTATTTCTCTTGGGATTCCATATCTTGTGAAAATATCCTCATAAAGAAATTCTACAACATTGTTATCTCTTGCATGCGGCATGGCCTTAACTTCTACCCACTTTGTCACATAATTAGTGCATACCAATATATAAGACTTACCATTTGATGGAGGGTCAATGGGTCCCACAAAATCCAATCCCACTTGTCAAAGGGAGTGATTACTACTTGAGGGCATAGTGGCATCTCATCAAATCTAGTTGGTCTACCCATTCTTTAACATCTATCACATTTTCTGGTATACCTTTTCGCATCCTTGTGGAGTGTAGGATGGTAATATCCTATGTTCAAAACAATCATTGTTGTCCTCTTGGCTGCAAAGTGTCCTCCACATGGTTCATTGTGACATGCATGAAAAATTTCATATGTCTCATCTTCTCTCACACATCTCCTCATTACATGGTCTGGTCCAGTATAAAACAAACATCCAACAATCCAAGAGAAAGGAAAATATTTTTCAATGAGTGCCCTTTTCTATTTTGGAGAGAAGTGAGAAGGAACTCTACCTATGACCAAATAATTGGCTATGTCAGCATACCAGGGTGTTTGTACACCGAGGGAGAATAGATGCTCATCAGGGAAAGAGTCATCTATGGGTTGATTGTCTTCTAATGTAGTTAGCCTTGAAAGAAAATCTACAACATTAGCCTTCCCTAGCTTATCCACAATGGTTATATCAAACTCCTGCATCAACAATAACCATCTTGCCAATCTACTTGTGATCAAAGGTTTATTCATGAGATATCTAATAGTTGCATGATCACTATGCACAAAGATTTGGTAGCATGTTATGCAATGTTTGAATTTTTCCAGTGCATAGATTACTGCCAACATTTCTTTCTCTATCACTATATAATTGAATTCAGCTCCTTGTAAATTTTTGCTAACAAAGTAAATGGTGTTTTCAACAACTCCTTTATGTCCTAAGACTGCTCCTGTGGCATAATCTGATGCATCAGTATGGATGTGGAAAGGAAGCTCCCAATTAGGCCCTTTGAGTACATGAGCAAGAGTCAAAGTTGCCTTCAAGTCAGAAAATTCCTTGTCACAAGCTTCAATCCATTGAAATTCAACATCTTTAGTGAGAAGATTGTACAATAGTGTTGCTACCTTGTTGAAATCCTTGATGAAATGCCTATAATATCTTGCATGACCCAAGAAACTCCTAACATCCTTCTATTTTGTAGGTGTGGGCATATTTGTGATTACCTCAATCTTTGCAGGATCTACTTGAATTCCCTTATGGGAGATGTAGTGGCCAAGAACTACACCTTCCTATGTCATCATGAAGCACTTTTCATTGTTTAAGGACAAGTTTTGGTCTTCACATCTCTATAGGACCCTTCTGATATTTTTCCAACACTTGATTAAAATCAACACCATAAGTGGTAAAGTCATCTATATAAATTTCCATGCAATCATGAGAAATGTCTAAGAATATGCTAATGACTACCCTCTGAAAAGTTGCAAGTGCATTGCATAAGCCAAATGGGAGCACTGAATAGGCATAGGTCCCCCATGGATAGGTAAATGTAGTCTTCTCCTAGTCCTCTAGTGCAATTTGGATCTGGTTGTAGCTGTTGAATCCATCTAGAAAAGAAAAGTATTGCTTTCTTGCAAGTGTGTTCAAAAATTGATCAATGAAGGGTAAAGGAAAGTGGTCCTTCTTGGTGGCAGCATTAAGTTCCCTATAATCAACACAAACTCACCATTTCCCTCCTTTATTGGGCACAATCACTAATGGAGACACCCACTGACTATTTGAAATAGGGTAGATAAATCCTGCATCTAGTAATTTCTATAGTTCTCCTTTCACAATCTCTCTTAGTGTGGAGTTAATTCTTCTCTGTGGTTGTCTTATTGGGGTGCAATCATCTCTAATGTAAATTATGTGTGTACAAATTTTAGGCTACAATCCCTTCATATCATGATAATCCCATGCAAATGCATGCTGATGGGTCCTTAATAGGTTTGCCAATAACAATTATTGTTCTTCATTCAATTTACTATTAACATTCAGATATTTTCCTTCTAACACCTGTACTTGTGTAGTTAACTCTATTATGGCCGCTTAATTAACACATGGTACCTTTAGTTCATATGGAAGCAATTTATGGAGCATACCTGTTGCTATAGGGAGTCTGTCTATAGGAAGACCGACTGTAGGAAGAGTGGTTGCAGGAAGAACATCTGCAGGAACAGTGGCTGTAGGAAGAGCAGGCATAAGTGTCTTGACTAGAGTACCAGAATGAGAAGATGATGCTTCCTCCACTTCACAATGGTTTTGAATGATGTTAGCCAATACTTCATCCTCATCTTGGAGTTGCATGAAAGAGCTTCTACCTAGCATCATAAGTTGTGCCACAGAGTTAACTTCCTCGGCCTCTTCACCAACATGTGGCCATATAGGATTATCTTCATCATGAGATGGTTGAGCAGGCAGATAGAGAACAAAATTTTTAGTGCTCCTCCCATCTGAAATGGTCATGTCACCTGACCGACATCCAATGTATGCATTTACAGTTTCCAACCATGGCCTTCCAAGAATAATGGGATACCCGCCTAGTGTAGCTTTAGGAGAAAGAATCATAAAGTCTGTTGGGTACTCCCAAGAGTCTAGAACTACCACAAGATCCTCCACTACACCATCAGGCTTAACAGTAGAGCTATCATCAAGCTGCAGAACGGTAGGAGTAGATATCACGCTTGTGATATTTAGTTGTTGCAGGATGTCTTTGGTAATTACATTTATTACTACCCCTAAATCAATCAGAGCATTCTTTACTTGGACCTCGTTTATAACAACTGCTACCACAGGACTCTCTAGGTCATTATACTTGTGAATAGTCACTTTTCCTAGCATGATGTCAGCTAGTTGTCCCACCACATGAACTGTAGTTGGGTTTTTCTTTTTCCTACCTGGCTTCTTAAGATATGCCTCCTTGATTGCCTTGTCGTAGATTGGAACATCCTTTATGGCCTAAAATAGAGGTATTTGGACACATATATGCTTCAGCTGATCCAAGATATCAAAAGTTGTATCCTCCTCTTCTCCTTTTTTATTAGCAACTTCCAATCTTTGAGGAAATGGTGGTTCTTGTTCAGTCTGCTTGACTTGGGCTGGTTCAGGACTTTTAGGTACACTTGGCTGAATGGGATCATTCAGAGGTTCCTCTTCCTCTTCCATAGGAAGCTCAATGATAATGGGCTTGGAAGGGGCTGGTAGAGTAGTACCTGAATGCAAGTGGATATCACTTGCACTCATAGCATATGCAGGGAATTGGTTTGAATCAACAGAGTATGCAGGCTACTATTGTGGTTTGTTATTTGGATTAGGTGTGGGTTGAGCTGGTAGTTGAGTAGGTCTAGGTGCATTTGAGCTTGGATTAGCAGGTGGAGGCATTATAGCAGGCTGCTAGGGCTAAGAAGGTGGCTGCATGTAACTGGTTGTCTGAGTAGGCCATTGTTGTCCTCCTCTCCATTCATTTGTTTCTTGCCAATTTCTTGGAGGTGGCTACCAATGCCCTTGAAATTTCTGCCAATTCCCCTGAGGTTGTTGCCATTGGGGTGGAGAACTCTAATGACTGGTCCAAGCATTTGGAGGTTTACTCCAAGGTTGCGGTGGATATCCTCCATAATTGGGTGGATATGGGGGCTATCATTGGTTACTAGATGAATAGGAATTAAAATATGGCCCAACATAGGATAGTGGATCCAGTGGGATACCTTGTCTTGGAGCCCAAGGCTTCCTTTGTGCAATATAGTAGACTTGGTCTTCTTCAATCTGAATTGGCTTGAACTCAGGTGGAACCTGCTTGTTTTCAATATTAGCTACCATCTTACATCTATAGTCCTTTCTCTTTTATCTATAATGGGGGCAATACTCTGTCAACACTTCCTTTGCCTCCTCTTGCTTCTTCTTGGCCTGAATTGTATCTAGCTGAGTAGCTAGATTATTTATAATATCTTCCTTGAAGTTTTCCAACAAATGAGTAATCTCCATTCTTGAAACTCCACTGGTAGTTGACTTACCCATGGAAGATTGGTAAGCTCTCCCTTTCTTTGAAGCTTCCCTAGAGTAGTTTTGGCATATTTTCTTGATATCTTCCCAAGGAACTTGGGAGATATCTCCTCCTCCCATGAGGTCCAAAGCATCAATGCAATGATCATTGATTCCTCTAAGGAAAAGCAACTTCTAACATGAGTCTTCATTAAGTGTATGGTGTGGAGATTTTTGCAGGAAAAACAAAAACCTTGCAGTGTAATCTTTGAGGCTCTCATCTTCCTTTTGTTGTATCCTGAAAATGTCACATCCTCTCATGTCACTGCTCCTACAACATTCCTTGTATTTCTCAAGGAATTTTGTCTTCATGTCTTCCCAAGTTTCCATAGTATCTCTACCTAGGCTCATGAACCATCTTAATGCAACCTCTTTCAAAGTGGTAGGAAATAGCTTAAGCCTATGGGAATCAATATTATAATCATAACTCCTGCAGAGTATGTCAAACTTAAATAAAAAGGTATCTGGATCTTTTGTGACAAGTCCATACAACTTTGGGAGTGTTGAGGCAGGAATGTTCTTGATGTTGTCAACTTCACTCTCATGGGAAATGTGGAAAGGAAAAGCTGGTTGGTTAGGTTTGTTCCTATTTGCATCACTCATGCCTGCTTGATGTGGTTCCAAAGCAAAGGGGTTCTCAAGCTGATTTTGATCTTTAGAGGAGGCTTCAGAACTAGTCAAATCAGGATATGAATCAACAAAGGGGTGTGGATCTTCTTCTTCTTCTTCTGGTAGATTCTGATATTCAACTGGTTGGAATGGATTAGGATTGTTAAGAAGGAATCTCCCATAAGCATCCCTTCTCCTTCCTCTATGCATGTAGTATCACTCACTATCAATCAGCTCGCACAAAGAATTGGTAAAGAATAAGGGGGGTCATTACTTCCTAAATGAGGATATACTAAGAACAACTTCTAGAAAAAACTAATAATGACTCCAAAATACTCCCTAGTTTGACACCATCCCCGATAATGAAACCAAAAATGTTGGCCTCATACAATGATTTTAATAACTAAGCCTTTACAACCATGATTCAGAGATTGGACATCTAACCTAAATAACTATTTCAATCATCATGAAGGTGCATTTAACTTTTCAATCCAGGGACGTGAACTTGAAATGGGTCAGGCTTCAGCACAGTATGTGCACTAGGAACTCAAAGTAGCCATTTCATTCTATAGCTAAGGAACACACAATATTGAAAGTAAATTACTTGAAAAGGAATGAGACAAATGTTGAACATCAATCAACGACTATGCTAAGCTGAAATGCATAACAAGATTAAAAATCTAAGCAAAAAATAAGAAACTACTTTGTCTGCTTTGGCTGTAGGAATAGTCATGAAATGGAATTCTAGTGGCTGTAGGAACAATCAGTGCCAGACTTCTAACTAAGTACTAACATCAAGTAATACTAAAATAATGCTAAACTAAGAAGATGGATTACTCACCAAGTGGGCCCCCTTGGATAAGTATCCTCTAAAACTAATGAGAACTCAGATGCTCAAACTTAGAACTTTATTTTATTCACTGTGAATCATGAGTACAAAAGAGTAATGTATATGTATTGTTGAAAACTAGAGAGTCCAAGTACAATATCAAATCATGCAACTCCCTGAAGAAGGAGCATTAGATCATTAACAGCTAAACAAGGTAGTCAACTCCATGACTGGGCCATTTAGGAAAAATAGAGAAAATGGAGTGATGGTGGTTACACATGCATGGAATCTGCTTAGACATACAGGTCCAAACGCAAATTTAGCATAGCAGTAATGCTCGTGCATGCTTGATCATTAAAGTCCACTACAAGGTGGTTACGTTCAGTTGCATGAAGAATCTTCTACCGTCGGCCTCCTTTGACTTGGAGCTATTCCTTTGCTGGACGTTATGCTGCATGCCCAATTGGCGGTGTCTTACTCAACTTAGCATATTAAATCTGCATGGTAATGTTAGTATGCATAATAACTACACATCTATAACCACCTTAAGGAACATTCATTAACCACATGCAAAATCAATATAGATAATCCACATAATATGCCAAGTGTCATTAAAGCTTGCAGAGATAGGATTAAGTCCAATGTCAATGGTTTGAGGGAAACATTATGAAAATACCAACATTTAACATTAAAGTCCATGACATCTACCAACAAATAAACTATAGATTCTACCCAAAATTGGATAAAAAAATAGGCTCATCAACCATGACCACCCAAAGGAATTGAAGGATCTTTGTTAATTAAATATATAGTAGTATTAATAGTCTTTGTCCATAAATATAAAGGTAGCCCAACATGTAATCTTATGCTCCCAGCATGCTCCATAATCATTATGTTCATTCTCTCAACCGCACCATTTTCCTGTGGAGTCCCTGGAACTATTTTATACCTATAAATTCCATTAAATGAGTTATAATCTTCAAATTCTTTGTTGCAATACTCAAATCCATTATCAAATCTGAGACATTTTAATATTTTCCCTGTCTCATTCTCAACCAAGCTTTTCCATTTTTTTTTAATTTTAAACACATCCAATTTTTATTTAAGAAAATACACCTAAGTTTTCTTAGTTGTATCATCAATAAATGTGACATAGTAACGAGAGTCATCAAGAGAAGATACTTGAGCTAGTCCCCATACATTTGTATGCACAAGCTCTAATTTCTCATCCTTCTTTTGCTTCCCATATTTAAGAAATCTCACCCCCTTTTACTTCCCATACACAACTCTCATAAAAATCCATGTTAATACATTTCAAACCTAGTAATAACTTCTTAGAATGAAGAATTTTCATACCTTTCTCAATCATGTGGCCAAGTCTATGAGGCCATAGTTCTATTTTAGTACTCGCAACAACTATTGTTGTCTTTGTTGTAGAACCTGCAACAACTATTCTTGTGACTGTTGCAAAACCCGCAACAACTGTTGTTGAATCCGTAACTGTTGTAGCTAATTTTTGTAGAAACTTTTCCTATTGTATTTTTTCTACAATAATTAATGAAGAAGGAAAAATATGGCCTGTACATAAATATAAAGCTCCTACTTTCACACTTAAACCACTACCAAAGCACCTTTAGTAACCTTCCAAATTTTATCCATAAATGTAACTATGCAACCTTCATCACCTAGTTGCCCTAGTGAAATTAAATTTATAGCTAGCTTTGGAGCATGCTTTACCTCCTATAGTAGTCAATGATTTCCATTCTAAAATTTAATTTTAATTCTTCCCTTTCCAACAATCTGACAAGGTTCATTATCTCCTAAATACACCAACCCAAAACCTCCTTGGACATAATCAAGAAAATAATTTCTATGGGGCATAGCATGAAATGAAGCCCCTGATTCTAATACCCACAAATCATTAGCACTATCTAGGAAAATAATTTAAGCATCATCTTCAAGTTTACTTACAATATTAGCTTCTTTATACCCATCTTGTTGTGTGTCTCCTTTTCTCTTCCCAAATAGCAATCTTTATTCAAGTGACCCAATTTTCCATAGTACCAACAATCTTTTCTTCTTCTAGATTGTGGCCTTCTATTCTTTGATCTCCCTCATGATTTCCCATGACATCCAAGAATTTTTCCTCTCCTTCGATCTACCCTTGTTTTCTATATTCAAAACATTACTCGATATTGAAGTTTCACTTGTGCTTTTCCTTCAAATTTCCTCACTCAAAATCACACCAAACTCATCAAATTTCAATGTATTTGAACCAAAAACAAAGTTACTAACCATCATAACCAATCTATTCCAACTTGTTGGCCATTTATTTTTCGTTGATGTCAAACCAAAGGGGGAGTTTGTTGGCTATTGATTTGATATGTCAAAGGTTCAAAGGTGTATTTACTGCAAATGTGTTGATAGCTTGACGTCTCCAAAGTGAATTGTTTCAAGGAATCTTGCACCTCATGTCAAATGGTGAAGTTCATATTACTCTTATGGTTCACAAGATCATGTTTCTCTTGCAGTTCTCAATGTCAATAATACCTAGTTTTCTCATTATTTCAATAGGACACAAAGCTGCTTGGTTTTAGTGTGAAAATGGTGGTGTTGCTTATTACTCACCCTTCCTAATGTGTCATGTGATATTGGTGTAAGAATGCAAGAGGGTGTAGCAGCTGCAAATTACAAGGCATTGCTTCAAGGTAGTTTTCAAAATTTGTATTTTGGTGTTAACCACTACTATGGAAAAGTTTGGATCAAGTATTGATTTGTAACACTCTTAAAAACCTTGAACCCTAGTTTGTTGTTTCCTTGTCGAGCTTCAAAGGTATGCAAATCATACATTATGACATTTGATTGCTTGTTCCTTGAGATATTATGTTATCTAGGGTTTCTTTCTTTGAAGCTTATTCTAAATCTCTACAAAGGGTTTCTATTGCAAAGGGTTTTCTTACACACTGTTTGTCGACCCATGTTCCTAGGGCATATCGACCTAGCAAATATACATGCTTATGCTTTAAGATATCAATTTTTTTCTATGGTCATCATTTATATGAAAAGATATCAATGTTTGTCATTTACTTGATCAAAGGCTATGATTTGAACTCTTGTAACAACAACTTCCCGATGGCTGAGTTTAACTGATACCTAAAGTTGTTTTTGTATAGTTATGAAACCATATTGATGCTCGATGGTTTTCAAGTTTTGCAATCAGTTACAAACATAGTTTTTTGTGATCAACCACCATGAAACAAAGGTTTTCATAACTTCAATCAAGTTTTTGATTACTATAAAGGTGTGACTTGAGCACATGGTAGAAGGTTCAAAAAAATGATTCTATAACTCTGCGCAGATATATGTAATTTGAGAGTGATCACAAGTTAATGTTTTTTGTGTTGAAGCCAAGACAGTGTGTGTATGCTCTAAATAAGAAGATAATCATGTCTTGAATGATGAAGTTGTCTATGTGAGTGAAGTTTGTCAATGTAACAGAATGTCATTTTCTTGTCTTATTCCTTTTCAAAGTATGTGAGGGTCAGATTGTATGCAGAGTTTTTTTCTTGTAAACAAAGTGGTCTTTCTTGTATGTTGTGTTAGAAGTCAGAAAAGTGAGATTGGTGATTTATATCACATTGTAAACATAGATAAAGCAGTGGATTATATTGTAATAGAGTAACCATCTGGTTGTTTATTTGTTTTCTTCTAAAATTGATGAAAGTGGTGTATGGTGTTGCTAATCAGTGAGACATACTATATTGCTAGTGAGGCATGAAGTTTGGAGCTAGTGAGGATATAATCAGTGAGATTTTTGATTTGCCAGTGAGGCTAAAATCAGTGAGATTTTTGTTTAGCCAGTGAGATTGTAATTAGTGAGATTCTTGTTTTGCCAATGAGGCCTAATAAAATGAACTTTTAGAGTGGTTTTTTCTCCCTATATAGGGTTTTCCACTCATAAATACTATGTTGTGACTCTTCTTGATTTGTGATCTATTTATGTCTAATCAATCATATTTGTTCAAGCATTTTAGTCTTCACTTCATGGTGCTTCTCTCAACATTTGAATATCTATGATACTTGAAGTTTAAATGCATAAATTTGTGAGAATTAATTAAGTTAGATTTTATTTTTAACTTGAGTCATTGATTCACCCCGCCCCCCTCAGTGATTTTGTACTCCAATAAAACTTTCCAACAAAGAACATAAAACCAAAGGAGCTCTAACTTCATCAAAACTAACATTTACAAAAATTAATTGATCAATAACTATATTAGATTCATTTAAATAATCTATAATTGAAGGTCCTTCAACCATTTTCATATTAAATATACACTTCTTCAAGAATACCTTATTTGAAGTTAGAGCTTTTCATGCAATTTCATTAACATTTACGTTAATTCATCTATTATCTTTGCTTTTGAAATGTTAAATGCCACTGGTGGTGTTGAAGGCACAATCAAATACTTCCTAGTTCCTTTCTATCCAAAATATTTCATTCCTCATCTATCATGGTTGACAGTTTCCTCACTTTCCCTTGCAATGGCTGCCAAAAATATTTTTGATACAAATACTTCCATCTACATCTTCCATAATTGATAATTCTAGCCACTGAATTTATCGACCTTCAATTTCCCGTCTTTTGACATTGCTTCCACTCAACTATAAAATTTTCCTACCAAACTATCCAATACCACCACTTTGATACCAGTTTTCGGGGATCTCAGGCAAGATTGGAGCAATAAATTAAATGAATTTAAACAATTATAATGCAAATCAAAATTGAAGAATAGAGGAAAAAAATTCACAAACAATGAATTTTTTTATACATGGTTCACCCTTTGGGCTATGTCCACAAAATAAAAGTCCATTTTTTATTAATATCTAGCAAAGAATTCATATTACAATCCACCAACAAAAATAAACTATTGTGTGTAACTCACAACACTTGAAAATCTTTCTCTGATTGTGTTCTATCTTCTTCATTCACTATTGTGTGTGGTCAATACCAAAACTGCAACTACCAAAAAAAAATCGTGTGACTATCCACATTCTCACATGATGTTTCACTGCAAGCTTCTTCTCTAACTCACACACTCTCTGTCACGACACTTGAGTTTCGTACAACAAGAAACTATTCATTGTTTTGTACAATTGCAAATAATTTTTCACCTAAATTTCAACAAGAATAATTTACAATTTTCCTTTAGTAAAATATGGGAATTTTTGCACCCACAACCCTGTTGTGGACTCCTCCATTAATTGATTTGGGGGGGAATTGTGTTGGGAAAAGTGAAAAAATATTAACCTAGAGCATGATTAGGCAACACATAATAACAAACTTTATCTTATGCCCCATAGTGGGCACCACAAATTACTAACATTTTAATTCACATGTTTTTGTGTGAAAAAATAAAACATGTACAAAAGAATATGTTTTTCAAACTATTAGGAAAGCTCCACTTTCAACCTAAAACCAAATAATTTTGTGTATGCAATGCAAACACATTAAAATTAAAACCTATTTTTAGTTCTTAGACTAAGGCACAAGGCAATATATGAGATTTCATAAATAAAAACTATCTATTAAAAAATTGACTCACTGTAATTAGACAATACTTATAATTTACAATTAAACACAAAAATTGAAAGTCATGAGTGAAACATGATTGGATTGATATAACATAAAGGAATATGAAGTATGAAATATTGTGTGAAAAGACACATTACTTCCTAATGTTATTTATAGTAAAAAAAAATCTTAATTATTATATTTACTTAATTCACAAAATAATTAACTTCAAGGAAAGAATATAGTGAACAACAATTTCATCAACAAGTAGACATGGAAATCACTATTCAAAATCTAAGTGCAAATGACATTTTTAGGGCTTTTACAAGACATTGCACATAAATTAACTAATTAATTAAATGCATTTTGACTCTAGGAACTTGAAAGGAAACAAGGTATGTAGGAACACTTCCTAAACTAGTATTAGAAGTGAGTATCTTACATATTTTAGAGATTTCTAATTACAAAAACTAAAAAACATAAACTTAACATTGTAAATTAAATCATACAACATAGGTGTACATGGGAAAATTCCTTTTAGCAAAAAAACCTCACTCCAAAGCAACTTAGTTTATTATTCAATAATCTAAACATAGTTGCAATACACTTGCAAAGCAAGCCTTTACAAGAGTATCACTAACTAGAGTATTACAGAACTACTTATACCCCATCTCAAGCATCCTATAAATAAGAAAAATTGGTATTGAAAACTATCAAATGATAATTACAAAACCATGAGCTAAAAGTACCCAAAAAATCACACCCAAATCCCAAAATGAGTTCATAGACTAAAAATAACATATTCCTTCCACTTGTTATAAGAATGTCATAATCCGCTCACCAATTTAGGCCTTCCACTTTAACTTGTTATCTCTATTCAAAGATGTCTTATGGTGTGTTGTAACATGCACCATAAGTTGATCAACAAATGTAACTCTTCATTTTTTTCATATATTCGATATGTTTTTACATTTCCAATGCAAAAGAATCAACTTTCAAAAGCCATAACTTTTTATTTAAGAGGCCATTAAGACTCTTCTCTTAAATTGTAGAGCTTAAAAAGATCTACAAACCATTTTTTTTTTTTCTCAAAAACAAAGTTTATGGCCTAGAAATTTAGTTTTTATGTTTCATAATCCAAAAATGCAATTTTTATATACTCAACATAATGAGCAAGGTTGAGATACATTTCATCCCATCCTCTAACTTTAAAACTAAACTTCACAAATCTTGAATTAAATTTTTGATAAAAATTACTACAACAAATATAAGTGCTAACAAAAATCCTATACACTAATTCTAAAACTAAACTAGACACAAATCTCCAATGAAACTATTGATAAAGAATACTACAAACTAACACGTAGAAGTCACATCTCTTGCATGATGAGTGTTTCAAAAATATATTCTTAAAAATAGATATAACACATCATGCTAAAAAAAAGATCATGAAAAATAGCATGGGCTATTAATAACACCAACTATTAATAAACTTTTTCAAATATGCTCCTCTTTGAAAATGATGAGGGCTTAAAATAACATTGGGTATTTTAATGTGAGTTAAAAACAAAAAATCTAGATATACAAATTTAAATGATGATTCTTTAAAAACTCTTTGTATGACATAGAAAACCCCATGATAACTTTGAAAACCTTTCTTAAGAAAAACCTAGCTAGATGCAGCATTGGTTATTTTCTAAAAACTCCAAAATTTTGATGCTTAAATACGATAAATCCTTTGTTCTTTTGATTCTTTATACCAACTTAACAATAGAAAATGGTCTAAGGGTTTTAAATGTGAAATTCTAATAAGTTAATAAAAAACCCTAGATTTACATAACATGTTTGAAAATCTATCATTAAAATGAGACAACCCCTATTGTTTGAATCCAAAGTCCTTGCTGAAATCAATTGATGAAAACTCACTCATTTCAAGTTGAACCTTTGCAAAGAAAATTCATTGAAAAGTGATGAAAGTTACCAAAAATAGACACCATGGATGATGATCATTGCTTCTTTAGTGAATTCCAAGATCTATCCCTTCATTGAAATATGTAATCTTGAGAATTTGAAACGTATAATGTTTTTAGACATGTCAACAATGATGATGCTTTGAAATGTGTTATCAAAGACCTTATCATCCTAGTTACAAAATTAATGACAAACTATTAATTTGGATCCTACCAATTGCCGACTAGCAAATCTAATTTTTCTTGTTTGAAATTGGCATTTTGATGTTTTAATGTATTATTGAAGGCTTCATTATGAATATGGGCATTGCACTTTTATTTACAAATGATTGGTTTGAGTTTGCAAAGGCACATGTATAAAAAGAAACCTTTGACTATTCGTAAACACACCACTTTACATGATTGGTTCATAAGCACGCCCCTCTACATATATCGCACAAGCTTTTCCAACTTAGATCCTATTCATAGGTGCGCCCCGCTACAAAAATTTTAGACTTTAAGTTCACACCTTGAACCATGCCTTACATAGGTGTACACCCCATACAAAAAAAAATAAACTTGATTTTACTTCAATCAAATGTCTTTGTGTAAGGGTACCCCTCAACATTGAAATTAAGCATAAAAATTGCAATAATTGGTTGTGCTATTAACAACATTCTACAATTTGGACTTGCATTTTCAAATGTAAACTTCTCCATAGGATTTTACATTTTGAATTTTCTTATTGAGGCATGTGCACTTATGAATATGTTGAACTGGCTTGAATTTGATTTATTGAAGTATTTTAATCTTGTAATAAAACTCTTAATATGTGCACCAACTAAAGCATTCCTTTGAACTCTCATTAGTGTACACCTTAACAAAGAAATTTGTATTCTAAATTTCATTTCTTCCTAGTGCACACCTCAAACTATGATTCTCAAATTTACATCTCTCAAACGTGCTCTTCTCACAATCATCTTAGACTATGTTTTGAAAAAACATTCTCCTATGTCAAAGTGTGCACTTGATAACAAAATTTTTTGTTTGGAAATCCATACAAATGCATGCACTTTTGGATGAAAAAATCTTATCATAATTCCTTTCCCAAGTGTGCACCTATCAACACACTCTTCCCCTTCTTCAAGGTGCATCCCTCACAGTTGATTCTCAACTTCTTGACCATTATGCACACCTCAACACGTAATTGTGAGACTAATATTTTTGACCATTGTCCACAAGCAAGGGCACACTTGAACATAACTTTGTTCTTTTGAACTTGATCATTCACCTTCCATATATGAGTGCACCACAATACATATAACATTGATTTACACTCTTACCTTAAGACAAGCATACCCTTAACAGTGTCATTGCAAAATTTGACCAAACTTTGTTTTTCCTATTATTTGATGCACACCTTAGTGAAAAATAAACAATCTTGGTTTGGAAATCTACCTGCTCATTACATTGGCACATTCCAATACACACTAAACAACATTTTTTCCAAAGTTACATTCTCTCTTTCATTGGGTGCACACCTTGATGCAAATATACAATATAAATTTGATTTTATATACAACTGCTATCCATTGACACTTATGAAAGCTAATGGATTCAAACCTTGAAAATTTGTTTGCACTTTGCAGCTATTATATAGGACCGTAATCTGTAATAAAACCTATAATTCACAAAAATATTGAATCAAAATTCACCATATTGTCTTTGTTGAATCAAATCTGCAACTTTATAGACTCTAAATTCAAGCCTAAATATATTTTTCCCTCTTTCTACTTGATGCTTGTCAATATTCTACAACATGTCGCTTCATTCTTGACTGATCTCTATTCTGCTTTGACATTAGTAACTTCTCTCATGTTTAATAGTCCAACAATTGATTGATTTGTTGGCATCTGCTTTCCACTGATAGATACAAACAATAGTATTCTGAAATAGCCCAAGAAGGAATGCTTCCATTGCTGACTTCAACTGTCTTCGTACACTGCTATCCATGTACCTCAAAATATACCTTTCTTCTCAAAGATGTACACCATATAATGTTCTCCATTTGTTTCCTGAAAATGTCTGCAAATATTTAAGTGACTAATAACCCTTTTCGCATTTAACTTCTTTTCTACTCTGACTGGCATACACGAAAACTTGTTTTCATTATTCCTGAAAGAAATGTGCAAAAGACAACAAAAGACTTGGACAAACAATATGAATCTTTGAATAATGACATTGGATTTGACCAAATCATGGACTTTTGGCTTAAAATTTATCATATGAATTTTTTTTATGGGTACAACAAACGTCACATTCGATTTATCCATTTGCATAGTTCCCAGAGGCTAGTATCCTTTATCTGTTATATTGAATTTCTTAATTAGCATTTTATTATTTAATTATCACCCCCACGACTATCATTTATTAGTTTATGTGGAGCTGTATGTATTTCATTTTATTTAACTGGATTAACATTAAAGTTTATTTTTCTTTACAATACTCAAAATGAAAACATTATTTTAGAAGTCATGTGGAAACTTAATAAGTAGGCTTGTCACAAATTTTCCTTTGTCTTGAGGAGGTGCATATTCCTAAATAGAAGGGATATATGTCTTCCATTTCCTACACTGCTTGTAATCTTTTAAAGCTCTCTGCTCACTACTCTATAATGGGGGGATAGGGCAAACTATCTAGAATATCAAAATTCTTCTATTGTGAAGATATAACACTCCCACATGAATTTCCACCTACATATTTAATATCTAGGTATTCATTAAGGGCCATGCAAATTGTCTATGAATGTTCTATACAAATCATATAAAAAAATATATATGATTAAACATGATCAATACTTATTGCCTAGTGTTTGAACTTTACAGCAGCAACATACCCCACTCTTACCAGTGGAAGAAAATTTGGCCACCACATCTGATATTCAGAAAGCTTATGATCATAGCATTCTCAATCTCCATTTCTAGTTTCTTTTGATATAATTCTTTATGAAATCCTTGGCAGAATCTGGAAACTTCTTCTCAACAAGGCCCTTCAAACACTTCAAATATGAAAAAATTGTTCTTGATCCATCCTTTCTTACAGTGTAGAAGCACCTAGTTGAAGAAAAGTGTTCATGTATGTCAACCTGAAAGCAGCATGAGAAAATAATAAAGTTTTAGACTAGAGAAATTAACCATGGCATACTAGGTTTCTCCAAAGAAGCTTTTCTATAGGTGCTTAACGTTACTGATTTCTCAAACAATCCTCATTAAATAATTATAATGAATACAGCTTCATAATTTTGAAATAGTTCTCGCTCCTATTATAGAGGTTGGGTTTATTGTGTATTTTGTAATCTTGATTATTTTTCTTATTTACAAAAGAAAACAAATGTAATAGTGATATTGTAATAATTATATATTTTATTGAGACAGGCTAATGTAAATTCAAAGTTAACCTTTTGAATATATTTTTATTATCTTCTCCGTTCTTTGTGTCTCCAAAAGATTCTGAGAACTGAAATTTCAAAACATATAAACACATGAATATGTAACTGACAAATTTCCTAGACTCCCAAACTTTTTGGAAACTGATGTTTACAGAACTTTAGATGCTTCAAAAAGTTTTCCATTTGCATATTTCAGGTTACTTAATTTTACAGTAAAGATTGCATGTCCTTTACATGGATTAGTTTGTATCCCTATGCTTACATGAAATGCTAAAGACACATCGGCATTGAAAAAGTTTTGTATGCCAAAGCTACTTTTGCGAACACAGTTTTTGTATAAAGATATAGCAACCAAACCGGATTTATCGTTACCTAAGACTCACACCAGATGAAACAGGAAGGGTTGTTTAGAAGATTGTGCAAGAAAATAAATTGTAAAAACTCAGAGAAATAGCATGGTAGAATACTATGAAGTCAACACCACAACCTATCTTTGCTTCTGCTTCTGGATGGTGAACAAGAACTTTTTCAAGAACTTCCCTTTCATCTTCAGGCCGTAGTCTATCCCCACTGTTTTAGCTATCATAATTATCAAAGTTGATGTCAGGAAAAATGTGTATCTTGCAACCTACTTTTTCAGAACCTACTTGTCTAAGGTGTAAGACAACATTCAGTATTGACAGAAATTAAAGTTCTTTCCTAACCGAATAAAAACATTTAATTCATTTCCTTAAGGTAATCAAAGATGCTATAAAATTTGTAGAAAGCTTGCATAGCACCTTAGAAATTCATGCCCACATATGACAATGGTACCGTTGATGATATAGATTATATGCCAATACTATTAGGCTAATATATTGATTCATTGAAAGGAAAGAACACTAGTAAAGGGAAAGGTAAAGGTACTTTTTTAGGTTATCCCCAAGCAAGACTCTAATTTGGGGTATGAGATCCACCTGGTATAAGCCTACATGGAGATTGTTTTACCACTCACCTTATATAGTGTTCAAATTTGTATGTATGTAGGTTTCAATTCTTTTACCAAACTAGATAAATCAAGCCTCATCAATCGATTTAAAAGCTTGACATACAATTAGATTGGGTGATAGCAATAGAAGTGTAAGGAATTAGAAATTTCATTTAGGAGGAATACACTAACTAAATATACATAATTTACTACCTGCCATAATGAAGAAACATCCTCTTTGAATGCAATAATGGATTGATTTCATCAAAAATTTCATGCAGTTTGTAATGTCTGTCAGTTACTCCTCCTGTAAGACTTTCAGTCTTTCTTGAACATCTGACACTCCCATTTTTATGGGTCAGATGCACCCAATCCCTTTTTATGGACCTCAAAGAAGAAATGGCACTTTTTTCATTGTTGGGCCTTACATCTTCCATGCTTTTCATCATGCAAAAATTTTCATTTCCTCTGTACACAATGTGATTTTGTCATTCCCAATTAGACATTGTAGGAGGGTCACTCTCATTTGGTAATTCCCAACTAGATATTGGATACGGGTCACTCTAACTTGGTAATTCCCAACCAGATGTAGTAGAGTCATTCTGTTTTTCTAATTCCCAGCCAGATGATTCCAAGTTGGATCTCACAGTTATATTCTCAGTCATTATAGCAATTTTCTCTATTTCCAGATTGCTACTACTATTCATGAGTACATCCTCACCAAATCTTCTTGGTGTGTGGAGATCTACACTAACACTGAAATTTTGTCCCAAAAGAAATGCATTTTGAGCACTGCTCTCTGAATATTTGCATTTTCCATCAGATTCTCCAGCCATGGAAGATTTCAACCATCTTCTTCCACATGACAATTTAATCTGCAGTCCTTTTGTTGCATCTCTCTGGGTGTTATTTGATCCTGCACATTCTCCCCTACAGGACTTTTTTTCATATGATTTTGATTGAGCTATTTTGTGTGATCTTGTCCCAAGTGGGACTAGGTTTGCACCTGTTGGCTTAAATTTATGGCTTCTATAGGAGGGAGAGAATTTGCATTCATCTTGTTCTCCTTTGAGAAGTTTAGTCCAGGCAGAGCTTTCCATATCAACAAAACTCAAAGGCTCCCTAGTATTATCATGACCTACTTGCTCCTATTCAAACACATTTTTCTCTAAAGATTTGTCCTTGCTGAGTCTTTCTACCCTTGTCTCTAGCATTATCCCGCTTGTCTTTGGAATTTCTCATGCTGATCAACACTCCACCTTGGAGTTTCTACCTTTTTCACTCTTACCTCTGGAGTTGTCCAGCTTGTTTCTGAAACATCTGCTTGCCAATCCACACTCCACCCAACACCTTGAGCCCCTTCAAATGTTCTTTGACTGTGTTCTACATCTTGTGAAGTATTTTTATTATGTGCTTCCCACTGAATTCCACTACATGATCCTTTTCCAAGGGTTAAATTTGCACTTGTCAGCTTATTTTTCAATGTGTTATCAAATTTGATATCACAAGAGAACAGTTCACGTTGATCTTGTTCATCTGCATGGTCTTTCCATCTAGAGGTATTCAAAATATCAGTACCAAAAGGAAAACTAGTTTCACTGTCTATCTATTGCAACAAAATTGTCTCTTCTTTATAACTGCCCTTGAAAGAAGAAAAGCCTAGAGGAAAATCCGGATTTGTAACCTCATCCTCCTGTGACTTTCCCATCCCTTGTTCCTTTTCATTCTTGCATTTGACTTCTGAAATTTCTACATTTGACTTCCAACCTGGCAAATTCTCTACCTCTGTTTCTTGCCAGACACTCTTCCCCCACTCTTATTTTGAAGCTTTAACATAGAACTGTGATCATCTTTCCTTGCCCTATAAATCTCATAATTCCTGCAATCGCTCGTCGAATTGACTTTCCCTGTGGCATCTGATCTCAACTTTTGACCTTGTACATGTGCATTTCTATCTTCTAAGAAACAACTTTTGTAATTTCTTTTACCTAGAGAATGTAAATTTGGGGTCCACCTTGAGTCTTGTCCATCAAGAATAAATGCATTGGTACAGTCATCAACTGAAATTGAGTTGGTGTCCCACCCTGTAGCAATATTTAATTGACTGCCTAATTTTTTATCACCATTTTCCTTTTTTTCCCAATCACCACAAGCCCAACCATTTGTTAGTTAGTCTGAAATTGTTGATGCCTCCCAACCAGATAAGTTGTAAGTCTTATTATTACTATTGATTCTATTTGGTGATTTAGCAAATATATCACATAGAGGTGTTGAATCCTTGCCAATGAAATTAGCCATCCCCTTTTCCATTGAGGTATCTACAGAAATGGCATATGGAGACAAACTCATTAGCATCATGCATTTCACCACATAAAGTTTCATAAAGATAATTTTCTAAGGATAATCCATCTTTTCCATGGGGCATTATACCAATATTTTCAAGAAGTCATAGACATCTTCATGCTTGACGAGGGGATTTGAAGGATCACGAGAAGCCTTCTGTTGAAAAAAAAGTTGATATTAGCAAAGTAGAAACAAGATAGCTACAATTCTAATGGAAAAGCCTTAAGGAAGATGTCTTATGACATGTGAGAGAGTGTACTACCCATTAGCAAAACAAGTTAGAGCACACTTTTCTAGCTAGATTACTTCAACCATTGCTCATTCTAGAGTAGAAATAGGAAAGTGTGTCTATGGATTTAATTACTGGTCTATTGAAGGTATAGGGAAAAGATTGCATCTTTGTAATTTTTAATCGATTGACCAAGTTTTCTCATTTCTTCTCCATCTCCACAGAGTATAAGGCACCTCAAATAGAAGAGCTATTCTTTAGAGATGTGTTTAGGCTACATAGGCTACCGAAGAATATAGTCAAACCTCAATGCTTTATGGCAAGAGCTATTCAAGCTAGCTAGCATAGAGTTGACTCCCAGAACGAGTTACCACCCTCAAACAATTGGTCAAAAAATGATCGTAAGAAAATGGGTTGTGGGATATTTGCATAACTATGTGTCAAGGAAGTAGAGGGCTTCGATTATGTGGTTGCATTTAGGGGAGAACTATTATAACAACCACCTATCATATGTTGATTGGGATGACTCCTTTTCGAGAATTACATGGTTATGATGCTCCATCATTCTTGGACTTAGTGTTCGGTGATAGAAAGGCTCCAAAAGCCAAAGATTGGATCCACGAGAGTTAGGATATCCTTAATTCCCTCAAGGATAACCTTCAGAGCACCTAGAATCAACAAAAAAAGTATGCAGACAAGCATAAGATAGAGAGAAGCTTTGAGGTAGGTGACTTGGTTTTCTTGCGCCTATAGCCCTACTGGCAGTCTTCCTTGAAGAAAAGTAGTGCAAAGAAGTTAAAACCTCACTTCTATGGTCCTTATAGGGTAGCTTGTAGAGTGGGGGAAATGGTGTATGAGCTTGAGTTGCTAGAGAGTAGCAAGATCCATAATGTGTTTCATGTATCATGTCTCAAGAAGGCACTAAGAAAGCACCTTACATCTTCATCAGAGCTTCCTCCCCTGGATGAGGAGGGTGGATTGGTTTTCATTCCAAAGGAGATTGTGGAAACCTGAGAGAGGAGGTTGAGGAGAAGAGTAGTTGAGTATCTGATCAGGTGGAGGGATTTACCAATAGAGGATGCAACATGGGAAGGAAAGCAATTTATTCAACATCTTAATCTACAATTGCTTGACAAGAAATTTTGAGTGGTCAGAGAAATAATAAAATAAGATTTTTTATTAAGCCCATGACTAGCAAGGAACTCATTAAATTAGGAGACAAAAATCATTAAAGAGGAGAGGGCCATGGGTCAAGGTGGGGGGGGTGGTTATCCGTGCCATTAAGAGGCATGACACCCCAACTAAACTTTACAACAGTTTCTAGAATTCTTACTCTCTTGGCAGAAGAAGCATGTCTATTATATTTCAAACCATGGAAAACCTCTACCATTAGCTGAAAAAACTCCATTGTGTCATCATTGTACAAAGCTTTGGGAGTTAGAATTCTTGCAAATTCACCAATGCAAGAAATAATTGTAACTCTAAATTTTTCATTTATGTATCTCATAAGCTTCAGCTTAACCAATGCATTCATAGCTAGAGCCACAACAATATTCAACTCCATACAATCTAGATGATCTATCTTCAAGAAACAACTCTCCATAGTAGCCAAAGTGCATAGTAATTCATCCCTTTTCTATAAGCAAGTGGTCAAGTCTTGTTTCTTCCCTATAAATATTCTCATCAAATTCAAATGTCATGATTCATAAGAAGGTGTATACAAATTTTTGAATTTTCCTTTGTCACAACTAAATTGAGTGATGAACTCAACACAAGCAACTACTGAAACAATGCTATGCAATTGAATATCTACAACAAGGGTTAGCTTCCCAACAAACTAGCAAGATAACTTGGGTTTGATACCACTATAATAAACACCCTCAATTTTGTTTTATTTTTGAAATTTGGATTAGCTCAACTATAAAAAAATGCATAACAACTTCCTTTCCAATTTTTGATCATCCAGATCCAAAAAAGGGCAAGGTGAGAGCATATGGTGTCAGGATTACAAGTAAACTAAAATCAACTGAGTTGAAAGGAAGCATCAAGTGGCAAGCCATCCAAACCACTCATCCAATGGGATGCGTATGCAAAACAAAAAGGCGCACCATCTGCTTATTCAACGAGAATTACAAAAGAAACCATCTGTCTATTCAATAGGAATTGCAATCACACATCCACTTTTCAATGGGAAAGCTTATTTAAAACTAAAAGTAAATATTAAAGCTCTTGCCACTTATCTAGTGGGGGAAATTACAAACCACTTGTGCAATGGGATAAGTATCAGCATTAACCAAAATGTATTCACTGTCGGTACTTCCAACCAATATTACAAATCAAGTACAAAAAAGAATGTCTATGGTGGCTAGACCATCCAAAGCACTACAACATTAATTTCATGAGCATTTTAATCATCAAATGAAATGGATTGGATTAGCTACTGATATTAATTGGTTATAACAGTGGCATTTATCATCTCCATTTCAATTCCAAAAGCATGAACAATCAGCAAAATGGACAACCAATCAATATACCTTGAAACAATAATGCTGGTATGATCATGACAAGTCTGGAAATCAAAGTGTAACTTTCGATAGGTGATGTGGTAGGTCTAAAATGACTGAACTGAGCTGTTACAGGTCTGATATATTATTGTTGCAAACAACAGTAGAAGATTCACTCAAAACACCTTCCAAACATCGAAGTCCACCTTTAATCATGAAACACTATCAACAAGTACTTCTTACGCCACCAATCAGCACATAAAAGACCAAGAAAAGAGGGAAATTTAAACCCAAAACTTCATGCCCAAGTCTGTAGGTGGTATGGTCCAGCAAGATAGTTCAAAAAAATTCAAAAATTCATCACACTTTGCAAAAGCTAGACCAAATCACTCCAAAATATCTACATATTAAAAGACATCAAATACCTCCATCATGAAAACCTAAAGATTGAAACTATGTTGAGACACAATGGTGATTCCTAAATGAAATCACACTAACTACAACTAGGGATTGTCTTACAAATTTGAAACTAGAAATTAAATGAAGGTTTTCGTACTCAAAAGATTTTAGGAAGAACATGCAAATTCAATCCGGTAGCATAAGAGTGTAATAAATCTTCAATATGTGAGAAATGGTAGCCCCAAACCTCCTTTTATAGTTTTTTGTTTCTTTTTTGAAAAATAATTTTTTTTGTTGTTTTATTTTCGAAAAACGCACTTTTTTCTTTTTTGAATTTTTTTAGCTTTTTCAAATTAAATATTTCATTAAATGCAAAAGACCCTTAAGTGCATATTTTGAATACTCCACCTAAGTTGCAAAAAGCATTGCCAAGGCTTCGAAAACCAATTAGGATCATGTCAAGATGTAACTGAAGCTAAAGGATGATGACAGGTGCCAACTTGAGTTACAAAAAATAGACATGCTCTCCAAGAAGTTTGGAGAACAACCTAGGAGGCCAAAAACTCTTTTGAAAGCATCACCGTGATCCATAACACCCACTAAACTCAATGCCACAGACAAATGCCAAGAAAACCCGAACCAACACACTCCAAGAACTTTGGATTCCCCCTTTCTCTTTAACAATCAACCTATGGGACTTGAGAATTGCACTAAAAGGTCACAAATCAATTCGGTTCAAATTGGAAACACTACAAAGACACATGTTGGAGACACCTTTCCTCTTGAGGTAGAAATTAGCAGTGCAAAAGGACTCAAGAAGTTGTTTATTTGGAGACACCAATGCATAGTGATATCAAAGTAGTGTAGCAAAAGCGTAGTGGTGAACTCATTTTTCTTACAAGGAAACCCTTAGCCTTGCAAGGGTTTGAGGGTGTATTCAAGCATTTGGGAGAAGGCATCATTCATCAAACCAAAGAGTAGCATACTGAGAGTTGGTTGCATTTTTTGCCTAATCCAAGTTAGATGTAGAAAGGCATAATCATGAATCTCATCACAAGCCTCTCCAAGGTACACAAAAAGAGTTGCATTAATGTTGTTGTGAATAAGATAACCAATCATGCATACCTTGTCATTTCTCTTCAAGTGGCCAATTTTTTTAAGTTACATTGCATAAAAATATTTTGGATGGAGATAAGAGATCTCATAGTGCATTTTGTCCGGAGTTGTTTCACTTGACAAGTACATAATCTAAACTCTACAAACATTACAACATGATTCATAATGTTGGCACAATCATACTTGAACATCCCAATCTACAATTTCTTGAGGGCAAGCAATTCTAAGAAGCATAGATTGTCATGTCTCCTTTTCAAAAACTAAAGGAATATATAGAGGACATAGCTTATTCTTTATTTCCGATAGGCTAAGGGATAAAATGAGGGAAATAATAATATTTTAAGTTAATTCAATTCATTTTATTTTCAAAAGGGAAATTGAAATGTTATAGGGTCAATATGCAATATTTAAAAAGTGTTTTTAACACTTCCTTCAATATCTAATTCAATCAACATTTGATATAATTTATGAATTATTTTAAAAACTTAGAGGGAAAATTAAATTCAAATGGACAACTGAAAAAGGAAACTATAAAATAAAGTCATTTCCTCAAAGAAAATCACCCACATTTTTCATTTCACTATTCTTTCCAATTTGTAGTTAAGGATGAAAGTCCTTAGCATAGGAGAACCAGAGGACAAAAACCCTGGTCAATATTTGGATTTAAGGACAAAAACCCTTTTATCCATTAGAGGTGATTCTAGCCAAAAATCACAAATTGTATTGATTTGTTGAAGATTGATTCAACAAGGTTTGAAGTAATTTTTAGTCGCTATAGTGCCACTATTGTATAAAAGGGTTAGCTGTGCTGATTTTGAATATTTTTTAGTAGCGTTGTCACCATATCATCTTCACATTGCTGGTTTTTATAGTTTAGGGTTAGATTTTCCAATTATTGCTAATTGACAAGGGTTGTAGGCCTATTTTACTTCTTGCTACCATCATACAACATTTAAGGAAGCTTGCAAACATTGGTGAAGGTTTTCAAGTATTTTCCATAGGTTTGCCACCAAACTTTGTCACTACCAACATTATTAACAAATACATAATCTTTTCAATCAATTTTGGTTGTTACAACATTGCTTCTATCCTATGCCATCATTAGCAAATCTGCACAACAACCCTTGTACCACCTTTTGTGGATTACTATCGATTTTTACAGTTATACAACTTGTTGCAAGTGGGAATTCTATCATTGGTGAGCTGTAATTAATTGTTGCCAATCGATTTATGTTCTATTCAAGGATCTTGTTGGGACTCAATTTTACCACCATAGTCTTTCTTGAGTTCCCTTCACTTTTGGGTGTTTTGACTATGTTTGGCCCCAATTATAATCGATCTAAGAAGTCTTGTGGTCCAAATTGCATGTGGCATTCATTAGTTTTTGCATGTGCTTATATTGTGCTACAATTTCCAAATTTCCAAGGCATGTGTAAGTGTTTAGCTTGCAGTTTGAAAGGTTAAAGTATGGGTCAAGTGTTGAAGTTGTCAAATATTTCCTACCTAGCATGGTTTTTTGCTTCCCCTTGCTTCCCTTTATTACTCTAGTTATGCCAAACTTCCCTATCCTATCATGCCATCCCGCCTAAGTCCATTTCCATTTACTCTATCATGCTATGGAATTGCTCCATCCCCAAAAAATTCATTCTCTCAAACCTCACCCTTTCCTATGTTGAAAATTGTGTTTCATAGTTCACAATAACATGTGTTCCCGTCAACCTCTGACCTCCCCATGGTAAACCAATTTTTTTTTTTCATTCAAGGTGGATTTTCAACCATCCTTAACTGAGTGCCTCCCTTTTATCCCCTTTGAACTTCAAAGTTTTCCAATCCCATTTGTAAAAGCATGTTGGATAGAAATTTCAAGCTTCCTTTGTTCTCAGTACCCATTTCTTTTACACTTGAAAGCCTGCAATTCCTCTATTCCCTCATAAAGGCATTTCATTGTTGAACTTCCAACTTCCCCTAATCCTCATACATGTCATGATGTAACCTCAAATCCTAAACATCAATGTTTCCTCGTTCTCCTCCTGCATCGATGTTAAACCCTCAAACATTTTTTTTCCCCTCCTGCCTTAGTGATATGATTCCTTTCCCATCCCCAATTCTTTACATTCTCCATTGCTCAAACCTTCAAACTTCCTTGTTTGCACTTCCCTCCCCTTTTATCCCCTAATGGTATTAAGCACCTATCACCTTTGATATTCAAAGTTTAAAGTTTTCAAATTCAAGTTTTGCCATGAGTTCCTCTTGAACTTCAAAGTTAAAAAAGCTAGCCATTTTTGTTGGTTTTCCCTATAAATCATTGTAACGACATGAACAACCACATGGTCATCAGAGTTGGCATGACAAGATCATGTACTAACAAAGGACAACACCATATTTTTTGTTGTCCAAGGAATTTTGAACATAATTTACAATTCAAGTGGTTTTCACTAGCAATTTGATGAAAGGTAACTAGGGTTTCTATTTGGCCTATTTTGGCCACACTTACCAAAAGAGCCTGCTTTTTATTGGGGTGCCAAGTTTATTATAGAACAACACCATGACCATACAAAAAATATTACAATGGGCCATTTTCACAAACTGATAATTTTGGTAAAATTTGATATGATTTTTCATAGAATCTTGCAAATTTTCCAATAAGGTCAAGTGTGGATTTGTAATGTCTCCATTTTTAGCCATATGGTTTCATGAGATTTTAGCCATTTTTTGAGTTTTCTTGTAAGCTTCTAGGTGAGTTGGGGAGAACTCCAAAGTTCTTGGAGAGCACAAGTTCAACCTTTCTTGGTTTTTGTTGTTGGCATTGAGCTCAGTGGGTGTTATAGATATTAGTGTCACTTTCAGAAGTGTTTTTGGCCTCCTAGGTTGTTCTCCAAACTTCTTGGAGAGCATGTCTATTTTTAGTCAGTCTTTCAGTGGCCCCTGTCATCATCCCTAAGCTTCAATTACATCTTGTCACGATCAAAATTGAATTCCAAACCTTGAAAGTGCTTTCTACAACTCATGTGGAGTATTTGAAAAATATATAGTTAAGCTTATAATATTAAATGTTAAAATATTTGCTGAGTGTTATATTTTATTAAAGTGACTTTTGCATGTAATGAATTATTTAATTTGAAAAAAACAATTTATTTTTTTTAAAAAATAAAGCAAAAAAAGAGTTTTTTGAAAAAGTATTAAAAAAACAAAAAACATTTTTTTTCCAAAAAAAAAAGGAGGTTTGAGGCTCTCATTTCTCATATGTCAAAGATTTCTTATGGTGTTATGCTATGCTATCAGATTATGCCTGCGTGTTCTTTCTAAATCATTTGAGGACAAAAAACCTCATTTGATTACTAGTTGCGGATTTGGAAGACAATCCCTAGCTAGTTTGAATGGTTTTATTCAGGAATCACACTGTGCTTCAACAAAGTTTGGATTTTGGGTTCAAAATGGAGGTATTTGATGTGTTTTGAGATTACAAATTATTTGGGATTTGATTGTTTGTCATTTGCAAAGTTTGTTGGTCATTTTGGAGCCGATTTGAAGTTTCCTTTTGGCTGGCCATACTATTTGAGAGTTTGGTGTTTGCCTTAGCAGGCCGTACCACTCATATCTTGTTGGGAAAGTTGTTATATGGCTCCAAAATATTCAAAGGTTGTGATTAATGTGTTTCTTATAGCTGGGTGACTCCATTAGGGTGAGTTTTTGGTCTGATTTCAGATTGCATAAATTGCTAGGAAGGTCGTACCATGCCTATAGGATACCTGGAGTTTGGCGTGGGAATATAGGAGATCAAGAACTGCACTTGGAGGGCTTATTCGTTGTTCATTTGAGGCACCTTGATTCTTGAAGACACTTTCTAACAGTTTGGGGTTGCACTCTGCAGTTTTGGAGGCTACCTAAGGGCTGTACAACTACAGTCACTTGCACTTATTGCTATAGGGTATTTCAGGCCTGTACAAGTCTTACAATCATTTCCAGTTTGACTTCATATGCTTCTATGGAGTTTTGTGCACACAAGAGTGCATTTCTTAGTGCTGATTTAGCCAATGGTGCTTTTGGGGTGTGTTGAACATACGTTTGGAGCTTGCTGGGCGAATTCCCTTGCTGTCCTGTGTAACAGTGTGATATTATTATTCATTATATTAAGATCTGCAATCTCCATATTTCTTGTCAGTTGGAGAGTGTTTAAGAGTGTTGGGTGTTTGAGATGGATTTTTCACTTTGGGAGGAGTACTTTGCTGAATGGAAAGGTTTTATCCTGCTGCTATGACCTACGACTCAAAAACAACAGACCTGTAACATCACTTCCTTTCATTATCAGACTTGTAGTTGCTTACTTCCTTGCATTCTAGGACTGTTTGGTAGTGTTGGGTGTATGTGTTGTTGGTGGCTATCGCTGGGAGGTGTTTCATGCTGATTGGAAGGGGTTTTAATGTGTTTTTATAGCTTCCATGACCTACAAATCATGAATAGCAGGCATGCAACTGTTCCTACTTGACATTCCAAATCTGCAACACTCATCTTCATCTTTATTTTCAAGGTATTTCTTTGTATCGCTGGGAGGTGTTTCATGCTGATTGGAAGGGGTTTTAATGTGTTTTTATAGATTCCATGACTTATAAATCATGAATATCAGGAATACAACTGTTCCTACTTGACATTCCAAATCTGCAACACTCATCTTCATCTTTATTTTCAAGGTATTTCTTGTGGGTGTTTCATATTTATATCTTTATAATGTAATAGCAGCCTTTGGAATGATTATTCATAAGGTCTTGTAAATACAGTTGTATGAACATCAAATGTTTGTATCAGTTTGGATGACAGTAGTGAACCTCTATTTGTTATGTACTTGTTGATGTTTCATATTGGAAAAAATCAAAAGGAAAAAAAAAACAGGGTGGTTATTACAGTGGTATCAGAGTTGGTGATCATGCCAAGCTATTGGGAAGCTAACTGTTGTTGCAGTTCCTTCAATGCATAGCATTGGTTCAGCAATTGTATATCAGATTTAGGTGGCTTTGAGTTTCTAAAGGGATGCAACGTTCAAGGTGTTGTCAAAGATTGTGGATCATGGCCTCATGTAATGGTGAAGAATTGGGAAATAAACTTTATAAAGGAAGGAAGAGACTTAAACACTTGCCTCTACCTAAGGATGAGCTACTATGCATCTTGGATACAGTTGAGAGTTGCTTTGCAGGGATAGACCAGTTTGATTCTATGGAGATAGAGATTGTTGTGGTTCCTGCAATAAAATATTTCATAAGGATTGTGTCTGCACTTTTGATCAACTATATTAGGGATTAATGTAGCAAGACTTACTTGATCTCATGACAAAATTTGAGGTCAAGTCTGCAATAGGCTTTATTGGATTTTCCATTTTGTTTGATCTCAATGCCTGTTAAGATATACCTCTCGAAACACTCTATTGAGTCTAAGCAAGGCTCAAAGCATAGGAGAGACAACCCACTCTTAGAGTTGGCCTTTAACCGTCCTAAGTCTGTTGATAAACCTCTTTTTCCCTTCTTGATGACAAAACCTTGGCCTTGAAGATGTATAAAAGATCCAAGATTTAAGAGTGTTGTTTTAGGACCCTATAGATCTAACAGTGCTGATAAGTGATTTGTTGATCATTACTAATTAATATAATTACAGATCAGATCTTTTGTTCAATTGTGAGGTTTCTATATTTAGTTTTGCATCATTAATAGTTGGGGTTGTTCTTTAATGCTTGGACATTTGCTTTGATAAGAGTTTTCCAAGTAATTTCTGCTTACTATAAAGCTAATCAACATCTTCTTAGAAATGTTTGGCATCTATATTTTGTATTTTATCATTTCAGCTTGCACACATTGAGAATTTTCTAAATTTCCTAAGATTGTGCAATTGGGGACATTACAACAATCTTAAAAGGCTATCATTTTAAGAATACTATTGTTAAGTTCCTTTCTACACTATTTTCATTCATTCAATAGTGGTGTATTTCCCTTAAATGTTTTGGTCATCTACCCACTTCCTTGGAGTATCACTTCAAAGGTATGGCCCACTACATACTTCTGTCAAATTTGAGTATTAAAAGGATTCTAACTATGAATTTATTCAAATTGTAACTTCATTAAATGTATTATGCATTTCCTAGTCCACTCCAATATAACACTTTAACATCAAAGGTTGATTAAAACTAGACAACAGAAACATTTTGTACCAATTTGTTGTCCAAATCCCCCACACAATTGAAATCAAGAATTTTTCACAAAGCCTTTATAATTGTTGTAAATGTTCCTATTGACATTTTAAGTTTTTAAGAACAATTTATTAAACAAAGATGTTAAATTTTAAACTGTTTTATGAAAAGCTAAAGGGAAATGTCAACATATTGAAATTGGTCAAGTGAAAGGAAATATTAGACCAAGTTTCTTTTAGGCGCCAAAAAAAAAAGGATTTTTTTCAGTTTCTTCATCCTACGTTGAAAGGGAAAGCATTAGGGTTTTTAGCATGTGTAAGGAGTCTCAGGCATGAAAAATGGGGTTTATTCCACGTTGCATACTAAGACCAGATACAGGAGGAAGGTTTGTTGTAGATTTTGAGCACGTTGCTGGCTAAGGAAGAGGTGTGGATGTTGGGAGCTTGAAGGCATCTATTAATTTCACCATTTTGCTGAAGTCCAGGGATCTCAGACACGTTGCAAGAGAAATGTTGGAGTTTTCAAAGTTTCTTACCAGTATTATGTCCACGTAGCAAGTCATGGAGTTGAGTCATAACATTATGACATGTATACCTTTTTTTGCCCAAAGTTTAAATCTTTGCTAAGATATACAAAGAATATCTTTGTTAAGAGTTCAAGACCTTTAGTGGTCATCTAGGGAAGTCATAATGTTTGAGAAGTCATATGCTTCAAAGGAAATTGCACTGTCTTATGAACATTTCCATGTATTGTCACCGCCTTATATCCATGTTTAGGAGGCACATGAGATAGCAGTCTGAGAGTAGTCCCATTGTGAGAAGTTCTTATCAGGCTTACATGTCACATAAAGCACTGTAACGAACAAGGGTTACAAAACATGCATAGGTGAAGTTCTATAGGGCGGTTGTTAGAGTTTAGGGACCAAACCAACGGTATGAAGAACAAAAGACAGTCACACATAATGCATAGTCCACTAGAGTAATGCATAGTATATTGAGCATATTTGAAATGATAGGGTTTCATGTAAAGGTATTCATACCTTGCCTTTTAAGCATCGGTCTTTTGTACAAGATCTGAGTCACTAGAACTGCAAAATATATACCTGTTGTAGTAATGTCAACACAAGATTCTATGGGTATGGTTTTCAAATTCTTGTCATATTTGAAGAGACATCAAATACATATAGTTGTTATCCTGTTTGGAACCTTCATTAAAGTTTATCCAAAATACATACATGATAAGCCTGTTGTACATAGTGAGCAGCAGATTTAAAAGGTGGACAATTCAGTTGGGAGGTATTATGTGGATAAGGATATTACATTTCTCTTGAAACTGTAATGAATAGGCACAGTCACTAGTATAGAAGAATACATTAAAGGTTTGGATATAGCATGCAAAAAACAGAGAGTTAAGAGCTTATCATAAGTATGCCAATATTAGAGGACAGTGTTAAAAGGAAGAATATCATCAAAGAGAATAAAGGCTTAAAATATAGTAATAAGAAGTAAAGGACAGTCTCACGCTGTTGGGAGCAGCAAAGATGGAAGGAGAGGTCATAATAAGTAGTTAGAAGCTCCAATGGCAGCCCAACTGATGTTGTTCACATCAATGAGGACTTGTACAACAGGCAGTTGGCAGTGTATGGGAGAATGGCTATGTGCAAATGAAAGTTGTATTGTAGAGTTTAATCTAAAAGAAGGCCAAACCAACTATTAGATAGAAAAGGTGTGCTAAATGGTAAATTGGTAGTTCAAAGTTTTCTTTCTAAAGCTCAGATAAAAACCCTTTTGGAAAGCATTATTTGCAAGATAATGGTGCAGATGTGGAGCAGAGTTTTTAGAAGTTAAGTGATATGAAACAGTGGCTAAATCTTACTCTCACAAGACATTCTAAATCTCAAGAGATTCATTGCAAGGATTAGAAGATGGTCTAGCACAAGGATGATAAAAAGTCATATGAAGAGGGCAGAGCACCAAGCAATCAGCATGATATGAAGATATCAAACGTTATGACTAAGGGACACCTGTCATTTCATGGCAAGTCCTATCATGAGGTCTGTGCTCAAGACACGAAGTTGTAGGATAGTGAATCAATGGCAGATGACAAGGTACAGTCACTGAGGTGCAAGAACAGTAGGTTGAGGAAAGAAGTCAACCATAGTCAGGAGGTCTAAAAGGTCATTGAATATGGTAGTGACCTTGCATAAAAGGATCTGCCTACAATTGATGTTACGTGGAGAAATGATTTGGCGAGATCAAAAGATAGTAACAATACCAAAAACCAGAATTCAGTGATCATAGGCAGAAGACAAGAATGACAGTGGATTGTAACCTTGAGTGTGACTTCAAGACAGTCATACCCTTATGACTGTAATCAAGACTAGTGACAAGGTTTTGGCGAGGTGTCATGCATAAAGGGCAGTATATGCAATGGGCAGTGGCAGTCTTTGAAGAACTATCTAGTTTTGGGTGGATTGTGAGTGACAAAATGTATCAGAGAAATGAAAAGGAGCTTGGTTCCCATGCAAACCTATCATAGGTCTTATAAAATTTTCCATCCTGGGTTACAAAGACAAGTGCATTGGAGCAGTATATGATGCTACTAAAGCATATTACTGGTGCATTTTATGAAGGATTGTAGAGTTGCAGATGACAATGGAATGAATAACAGTTACAGTCCAGATTCAAGAAGATAGACTTCCAATGACAGTCATAATGGGAAGGAAAATCTTCATATAGAAGGTATAGATCAGTAGCATGACAGTTCAGTGGAGAGTAACCACAAACTTTCAAAAAGGAGTGAATTAGTTTCACTGAGAAATCCAAGGACAAAGGATTTGCTGCTGATAGTATCTACTAAAGAATGGAGGATTTTTGTAATGAAGGTGCCATGATAATTATTAGAGTGATTCTTTACAGTGGAGAGGTAGTGGTTATTTTTAAAATAAATTGAACTGTAGAAGAAAACAATGAAATAAAATGAAGCAAATTACTATGCAGATATGGTGATCTTGTTCTTTATAGACCACTACCATCTATTGGTACTCAAGACCTTTGCTATTGTGAAGTCCAGGGTGTAAAACATGAGCTGGAATTGCATAATGAGATGTGATGATGCTACTTATGTGAAACAAGGATATTTTAAACAGTCACAAAGTATAGACATTGGGTAGAGTTTTCAAACAGAGATGAGTGACAGTCCTCTTAAGGATGGTGCCAAATAACAATACATTAAAGAGAAAGTTCATTGGAAGCAATCTAGATTAGGGCAATGTTCAGTTTTGAGACAGCAGCTTGGTGTCTAAATGAAGACCAACAATGCTTTGTGAAGGGTAAATTTCAAGGGCTGTAGTTAACGAAAAGAAGTGTAATAGTCCTAAAGGTAGTCATAAGAGCATGACAAAAGCACAGAGCAAGTAAACAAAGAGACAGTGACCTTATGAAATAGCCTTATGACTGTACTTGAAGATCTTATGACTATGATTTTTGACTGTACTTTGAAGTGCAAAAGGGGAGTATGACAGTATGACAAGGTTATAAAAGGGTCATGCATAAAACAAGAGTGTCTTGAAGGGCAACGAAGTCATATTAAATTAGACAGTTATAGCATGACACCATGAATGCACAGATGACAAGACCTGTGTAAGAGAGTTATGAGGAATAGTGGCTTGAAACCTAGCAGCCATCTAAAGCCCATTCAGAAAGGCAGGCTATAATAAGCAGTGGATAATGGATGGATGTAAAGAAGTGACAGTCTTGAAAGAGACATTCATATTCATTTTTGACAATCACTTCATCAAAAGACTAAGTTACCGATTCGTTTTGGATTCGGGTACGGGTACGCGAATCCGGTACGGGATTCGGCAAAAAAATTTTGGATTTGGGTACGGCTTGGGTACGGCAATACAAAAAACATATAAAAATCAGAAATATATACATATTTGCAGTAGTAATTAAGTTCAGAATACACCACCATATTAATAGTCTAATAACATAGCAAAAATACATCACCACTTTCATAGTCACTAAGTCAAATATTAAAATATTAGTGATTACTCGATTGTCATGATATAAAATTATAAATTAAAGTTCAAACATAAAATGTCAAGCATTTACAATCAGCCATGGCCCATTATTGATCATTGATCAATCTGAATCATATGGGTCATCAGTATCAAACAAACTAGCATTATTAGATGCTACATTTTGCGTAGAACCACAAATAGCATTCGTGGCACTCGCACAAGCACCAAATCAAGCATAGTGGGTGGTCTTTGTTATAGTTTTTGGCATTGCCATCATTTTGTGTGTTCCAAATTTTCTACCCCCTGAGTGGCTTCCAAGGGAAAGTAGCAAGGAACATATGAAGCGAATCTCCTAGGTTTTTACAGTCAGATTGAATGAAACCTATGAAGATTATTGAAATTAGCAGTTCTTGTGTTTAAACCTGGGCACATTTTGATGCCTACTTTGGTATCATCAATTCTTGTGCACAACCTTGTTGTAGCATGGGGAATGAAATATTTTCAGTCTGAGAGTTTATTTCAGAGTCTGATACAAAGAGTTGCTTAAGAAAGAATATGGTTCTTCAACTTGAAATATTTAATAACTTCCATTTAGAACTTTATAGAAGATGACACCATTCTAACAGAGCGAGTCAGAGTTGTTTTACGACAATTAGTCTTTGTTTCCTCAGAAAATAACTGTTGTTTTAGTGCAAATAAGCAATTCTCAAAACAGTTTCTTGTAGTTTTCAAAGTCCTTGAAACTGAAAAAGGTTTCTCTTGTTTTAAAATTTAAAAGCTGCAAGAAAGGCCAAAGTTGCAAGTATGAATGGGAAGATTTAGCAGCAGGTGTGGCGGCTGCATGGTCAACATCAATTGTTTCTCAGTCCATTTTCACATTCATTAAAAAAAAATGTAAAAAAAAAATCAAAAAATTTCAAAGAAACCTACCTTTTTTGAACAAATCTTGCTCTACAGTCTTCTTGAATCTTGGCAAACACTTGCAAGTGCTTAGGAATAGCACAGCAATCAACCTTGAACTACCAACGATCAGCCTTCAACTCTGTTTGAGCTTGTGCAAGCAAGAGAGCAAGTTCAGCAATGGAGGCAAAAAAATTCGTTTTTCTTTCACAAATTGTTAAAATGAAATTGTTTTTACCTTTTTAGTGTGTTTGGAGGTCGAAATTAGGGTTGCAATGAATATTTTAATGTTTAGAAGTCAACATATGGTCAAAAAAATAATAAAAAATGATTAAAAAAAGACGTTTTTTTTCGGACTGACGCGAAATTCGGCTCGGATTCTTCATGCCGAATCCTGGAAGAATCCGCAGTGAGTTGAAGAATCTGATACGAATCCGCAGTCAAAAAAACGAATCCTGGACGAATCCGTACCGTACCGTACCCGAATCCCGTACCCGAATCGTACCGTATCGTATCCGGAGGCTAGGTATGGCGAATCGGTAACTTAGTCAAAAGATGGTCAGATATGTGCCTTGGGATCATCTGTTCTCCAAGCTGCTTCTGGTCTGAGAGGTACAAGAAAAGAAAATAGCAGCCATAAGAACAATAACATTTGCAAAGGTAGTTCCAAAAAATCATTAGTAGCATAAAAGTCAAGCACATGAAGCAAGAGTATGGCAGAGATAAATGCAGATCAGTCCTTTAATTGGTGAAGAAATGAAGATAAAGAAGCCTTAATGAGATCAGTTAAGTGTTAAAGCTTGTCCTTGAACTTTTCCTACGCTCAAAGAGGTTGTTGACCATTTCAAAGGTTTAACACGTCCTATGAACATGGTAAAGGGGTTTTGGCAGTTTGGAGGCAGTTGGAAGCACTTATGAGAGCAGTTGCAAGCATCCAGGAGGTTAAAGAGCAGATATAGCAACTGACAGAGGAAAAGCAGCTTGAAAAGTCAGCAGTCTTCTTTCACCAACGCTTTGCTAGAGATTTTGTGGAGTCAAACAAGGGGAGTGGTTTCTAGGCGCCCAAATGAGGTGGAATTACCTAGTCAAATATGACGTGGTCTTTTAATAGTCTTTAAAAATGGGGTCAAATATGAAGTGGTCATTTAATAGTCTTTAAAAATCTATCCTACTTTTTCCTCCAGCGTTGGATAGACAAAAAGGAAGCTTACTTTCATTTGTAATTAGTTCTTGCGTTTTTTTGTTGTAGGTTGTAACTTGTGTAAGTTCTTCTCAGCAAAAATATTGTATTGTAACTCAGAAAGCAGTCATATTGTGACTGAAAAGGCAATGTAATTTCATACTTTCAAGCAATTAGAGCATATTTCAGACTATGTGCAGTTGTAATGATACCTTCTAGCAATAAAGATTCAGTTTTTCTACCTTCAAAAGCTTGTTTTATTGTTTGCAAACTGGTAATTGATTTTTAATTCTGTGATTTCATGAATAAATATTTTAAGTATATGTCTTATTTTAGCACCTATAAACAAGAAACAACATATTTTGTGTAAGTTATAGTCTGTGTTAATGTGAAAACAGCTCCTATTTGTGAAGAACATTCAATTTTCTTCCTTCTAGGATTGGGAATACTCAACCTCTCTATAAAACACTGATACATGGGTATGTTAAATCTTGAGTTGTGTAAAAGTAGTTGAGTTATTGATCTTTTGTGTGTCAAAACAGCAGTCCAAGGTCTGAAACAAACATATTTTGGTGCATCACCTCAGTATGAATTTAGATTTCATTTTCAAAGTCTTTCCTTCTATCCTTTTTCTCAATAAAACAATAGTTTAGTTCATTTTAGGTGAAGTATTAGGGGAACCAACCCTCTCTAAGGTTCCTTTTCATCATAGGTGACCCACAAACCTGGAAAGGATCCCATGTTTCACTAGTAAGCTAAGTCCTGCAACTTAGCAAGGGTGCCTACTTAGGTGTTAACAGTTCCAGGACAAAAAACAATCTAAGTGAATTAAAATGCATGCATACCATTCAAATTGAAATTTTATAACCAATGGGCATATACAACATTCTAAATTATAATGTACAGTTTTTAATCTAACAATGAACTCTCATTTTGGATTGAACAACAAAAAAAATCTTAGCAGTTTTGTTAGAATATTTATGTAAGTATAAGGTAAATTAATACCTCATTATTCCACAAAATTTTGAAATTCCCACCAGTTCCTACCAAAGGGAATTGGCCCCAAGAGCAGCAGGTAAGTGTACAAGAAAGAGTATCTTCTTGACTTCTTTTAGTGGCATTTTCAAAGCATTTTAGAGACCTCTGGAATGTCATTTAAATACATTAATATGCTTCAGAGATACTCATTTGTGTTTAATGTTGTCCACTAAGCAAGTGAAGGGTATTTTAAAAGTATACACAGAGCTCACAATTGCTGCATAGTCCATGTTCAGATTTTACACATGGAACACGAGAAAATGAACAAGCTTTCAATATAAAAAGTTGGAAGGTTGAATTTCTATGTAGCAAATACCTCCATTCCAGCTTTAGCAAATGGTGCTGACAATTTCATGCTTTGAAGTAAATGTCGATAGCCACCAGCAGTGAACCCAATAACTTTTCCAGAGAAACAAATGCAATAGAAATCAGTATCAAGTGCTCCTTATAGACATGGCTTCCCATTGAGTTAACTAAACGACAGAGTTTCTGCACAATTATGTACTTATATTAGAGGATTTGTATTAGCAAGAATAACCTTGGCATGCTAGAAAATTAGAAATAACACTATATGTTAGGGTTTACAAGTTAGAATGCTTGGTGGTAATAGAGGGGATGTGATATTTATTTAACCATGTTTGATTCTAAAATTGTTTTCAAAGTTCTCAATTCAATGAAAAGTTTAGCCACAAGGATACATTCTCACAAAAAACAAGGAGAAGAATTATTGTCATCGTAACTCATTCAAAATTTATAATTGGCAATAGAAGGGCAATACAATAAAGAGCCACAATTAAAATCAAAGAAACTAGAATATAATTGCTCTTTCAATACAATCTATGGAATAAAGACAAGTACATCAGAATCTCACAAAAGCTTTAGTTATATGGATAAATTCCAACACGAGAACAAGGAAATAATTATAGTTATTGAAACTTTCCTAGTTTAAATTTTTAGATGCCAATTGACAGGCATCCCATAAAGAGCTACAATAGAAATCAATGGAGCTAAAATACAGTTGCTTTTTCACAACACTGTAAAGAACAGAGACAAGTTGGTTAGAGCCTCAGAAGCAGAACTTTAAACTACCAAAAGCATCTTTATCAAATTTGAATATATTACTTTTAGTGTATTAATGTGATAAGGTTTTAGTAGCCACTTCATAAGGCTATCTCAATCTAATAATTATTATTTAGTTTTTACTGTGTACTTCTTGAGTTCGATGCATTGAGCTCTTTATGTTTTAAAATTCAACTAACAGATATTAGCATGTGGCAGACATTCTTTTTGACCTGATTCATCAATTTTGAACTTTTCAAGGAGCAAACAACCATCTTTCTATTATTTTGGTTTTAGTTTTATTTTACTAAATTACTAGTTATACAAGTAAGCCTTGTTGAGGACCATGTTGTTGGACATGTAAGAGAGCTTTTTTCCTCATTATAGTAAGCAATTACTCATTTTTTGAATATTTAGCGTCATGATGAGTACCATAGATTTGTAACATCTATTTTCACACTATGTAAGTGTAAAACTGGCCAAGTCATGACATCAACTTTTACTTTGATGGATGTACCACGATCTATGTCCCTTTTGGAAGTACAACCAAAGCCAATCTCACATTCATTGTCAGTACCCAAGTCAGCACACATTGGCAACAAAATGCACCAGTATTTTAGGTTCACAAGTGCAAAAGTGTGGTTATAGTTTTCATAGAAATATACACCCAAGTTCACTGTTACACATCTTGTCCAATCTTCACCTTTGTTCCAGGAATGCCAACTTGAGTCCTATGCCGATGATGCCACTTCCAAAATTAACCACAAGCAGTGGTAGCTATGCCAATCCAATCAGAAATTTCATGTCTCAACCACCTGACCAGTGCAAACTTCAGTTTGCATACTAGTTGACTGATACCAACTCTATCACCATTGGTTCAGCACAAATCTTCGATTAAATCCCACCTGCACATAACTGTGACACAATGCCAAGTACCCAATGGCAGTTACAATTTCTGTAATCAATGAAACTTGAACACTTGAAATTCTCATTCATCATTCTTAATGCACATAGTTCGTGTACCATATCAAAAAGTAATTGTATCTAGTTTTTTCTAATTCTTCAGTTACACTAAGTTCTTTCTAGATATGGATCAATGGTGAACTTCGCGCATCATTTCTGAAAATTATACATAAGCACTTTCCTTTACAAGTAATGAATCATAGTTCTTATTCTCTCTCTTTTTATTGCACACTTCATTATGTTTAATAGATTAAAATATTTCAATTAAGTTCTCTACCATGATTTCATCTCACCACTATAACATTTTGAAACCACGTTCATTAAGTTGACCGCAAAATAAATCCTAGAATCTGTATAAAAATTGAACTCTTCTTGAATATAATTTAATGCACAACTTGAGTACCAAACCCCCTTCTCAACAAGTTTCTACCAATACATATAGAGTTTTTACTCTACTAGGATATTTGTATGTATGCAATCTATATCTTCCATGGCCCTTCTATGGTACCATGTTTCTACAAGATTATCTAGGTTGACTTACCATTAAACACAAGTCTTAACTCTCATACTGTAGCCTTCAACTTACCTAATGTAAGAACTACTATTGAAGGAAGTGAGTAATTGAAGGAAGTAAGTAGCATACTGAAGTAGGCCTGAAAAATTGTTTCAGAAGTGCATAAAAAGTATGGAGTATGGAATTCCTTCTTTATTGGTAGATCTTATCATCAGTGTTACAAGACTCTCACTCAGAGTTGGTGCCCAGCCTCAGCAAAGACTTGACAAATTGAAAAACCCAAGAAATTTAGATATATTTAAGGATTTAAAACTTGTTTCATGCACTCTTTAATAAAAATAAACCTTAAAGACACAATAAACTCATCAAATAGAAGCTACTTAGATCACATATACAAGTATACATCGATCAAATCAGTATAAACACAAATTTTAGCTCAAGGAAATAACACATTTAGATATGAAACTCAGCTATTGAGTCTTCCAAACTTGCCAAGTCTCGACGAGTCTTGTAACATTGCTTATCATAGCTAGTGATGTTGATTTTATTTGTAAATGGTATGAAACTAACAATTCATTTGCATGTTAGCAAAATCCCTTCAAAGTAATTTCTTACTACTTGGGTAATGTATGCCTAGGTTCCATCTTCATGTGTGCTTAACATGATCAAAGGCTTTTTGCTCTCTTTTAGGGAGGTACAACATATACAAATGTTGTTCACAATTTTTTCTATTGGCTTATGGATAACACACTAATGGTGCTCTCAAAATGTACACATACAGCTAGGCCTAAGAATCTCCTACAAGCATAACCAAACACTCCAAAAATATCTACAATAACTTCACAAAGTAAACTCCATTCAAACTTGCAAAACTTTTCCACTCAAACTGTGACTTTGAATGAATCATATGGTATTAACCAAGGAGGATCTTTCACCATTGTGATTAATCTTCTCCAAGAGGGTTTTTGTCCTTAGGAAGGCTAAGATGAACTAAGTTAAATCCCGTAGAACCACAAGGGTTGCACAAGAGGAAATCAAATAATCTACATATCCAAATGAGCTCCTTTAATCACCTTTTATACTTTTCCTGCCAAACTTTCTGAAAGGAATATTTAAAATGATTAAATAACCCCTTTTTGGCTCAAATAGACCTTTTTCTGAAATAATAAATAAATTTGATGAGCAAGGTCCCCCTTTTATGTGTCCACAATTTAAAAATTTAAATTCTTTTTTCAATGAGCTACTACACTAAGGTGCTTTTTAAATTATTTTAATAAAATTAAGCAACCTTAGTAAAATAATTAAATTAAAGCCAATAATACACCTAAGTTGCAAAAATTATCGAAAAGCATCAAAATCGAAAACTGACCATGCTAGAATGATACCAATGATGAGTAATGAAAATTGGCCTTGACTAGGTTACTATAATGACACTAAAATCTCAAATTCACTTTGAAAAGTTTCATAGGAATCCTCAAGACCAACTAAGCTTATTGCCAATATCAAATATCCCTCTTGACAAGGTTGTGTTGGCATATGGCTTCTAGTGTTATCATTGATGGCAATGTAAGTCATTATTTCAGTACGCAGATCAGGTTTTGTTCATACCGACAGGCAGAGTAAAGAACAAAGTATTACCGCAAGAGAGAATGAAGAATAGGGTATCCGGTTAGTATGTTGATCTGTATGCTTCACTGGATTATCATTTTGAGTTGTGGATCTCGAAGAAATTTTTTTAAGTATCTATATTATCTTATTGTGAAGTTTTGTGATGTTGCATTAATCGATGTACAAGTTAGGAGATCTGGTAGGATGATTTTCTGTTTATTAGCTCACAGTGGCCGACTTAGTGAATATGGTATGTCACGGATATTCGGGGTATAATTAATTAAGGTATTCTAGGCTTGAAGATTGTGTTTTGGGTCCTAGCTATGCTGTGGTTGACTTTGATAGGTACGCATCGAATAATTAAAATGTGGATTGAGCCAACTATTGGAAAATATTTTTACTTTGTTGAAGCCGACATGAAGCGACTAAATCTTTGATAGCAGATATATATAAATGATCAATTATATCATTTTGGTGTGTGAATAAGGTGTGTCGATGTGTGTTGCGAATATCAGAAGGGTGATTGAGCGATTATGCATAGTTTCACTTGTGCATTAAAGATTTTGTGATGCGAGTTAGAGCAGAGCAGAGCAGAGCAAAAGTGCAGAATCAGTCAGAAGGACAAAAGATTGTCTACTAAGCCTAACTAGAACTGTAATCAAGCATTTGTAGATGCTACTTTCTCAATTCAACTTTTTGTTGTAATCCAAATATGTTGTAAGGTAGCGATCCTTTTTTATTTTGAGTAGTGAGCTCTAGGCAGTGTGTCTGAATGCATGTGCATTCCCCTTTTCTTCATACTTTTAACAAAGTATAAATTATGGATTAACCTCCACCATGGTTTTTCCCCTAATAGGGTTTCCACGTAAAAATCTTGGTGTTATGGTGTTTTGATTATTTCCTTCATGTGCTTGCATCTTTACTTTTGTTTAAATGTTGTAAATGGTTTAAGATCTGGATTGTAACTTAAATATTGCTGAACACTGATTCAACCCCCCTCTTAGTGTTCCTTAAGTCCAACAATTGGTATCAGATCAAGGTTCCTCTACAGAAGTTTAACAGCTTGAGGTGGATCTTGGAATACAATGGACTCTAGTGGTCTTCAACAACAACTTTTGGTGGCACTTGATGATCTTGATCAGTCTAAAGCAGAAGTCTTGGAATTAAAAGTAAATCTTGAGGATGCTGAAAAATTCATTCAATCATTGAAGGATAAAATCAATGAGTCAAGAGAAAAGAGGAAGGAACTATGTGATCAACTAAAGCAGAAATAAAGTAAATGCTCGGAAGATGTTCACTTGAATAAGAGCCTAAAAGAAATAATTGAAGAATGTGAAAAGCTTTCTAGAGACAATGCTACTCTAAAGCATGGGATGGAATCTATGGTGATGAAGATGACTAAGGAGATTGAAGAAGGAAAGAAGAAAGAGGAAAATATGGCCCAATCCTTAAAAGAAAGATTTGAAGAATGCAACAGAGTTAATAATGGATTCATTCAGCTAGAGATTAAGCTGCAACAATACAAAATAATGAACAAGAGCTGGAAAGACAGATAGTTATTCTCAGAGATGAACTCACTACAACAAATGAATATAAGGAGAAGTTTAGGATCAGTTCTGCTAAGCTTGATGAGCTAACTAAAGGACAAAAGGATGCAAATGACAAGCAAGGTCTTGGATATGAGAAGAGAGAAAGCTCCATATCTGAACATAAGGATTCTAGACAAAGAAATCAGATGAACAAAGGCAGAAGGTATTTGGTAAGACAACTCAATACTCAAAAGTTTAATGGTCATTGCCTTGCTTGTAATAAATTTGGTCATATGGCTTCTCGATGTAGAAGTAAAATAAATTCAAGTAGTCCATTTTCCGGTCAATGTTTTAGTTGTAATAAGTTTGGTCATAAGTCAATAGAATGCAGAAGTATGTCTGTCAGTATAAGGAATGTTAAATGCTATACCTATGGAAGATTTGGGAATATTGCTAATCAATGCGGATCAAGAGGAAATCAATGGAATGAATGGTCTAGACAAAGAAATCATGTGTGTTACAATTGCAACAAATTTGGTCACATTGTGAGATTCTGCAGGAATAGAAACATAGATAGAAGAGGTCTGGTATACAAAGGTAGAATTTCACAGAAAGATGATAAAGGAAAAGGGAAAGTGACTGTGGAAGAAATAAGAGATCAAATGAAGAAAACATGGGTAAGGAAGAGTGAGCCTGATGAAGGAAATAAGCCCGCACTAGAATTTGCTTCTAGTAATTCCTCCGGAAATTGATCTTAAGCCATTGGCCTAGGGGGAGTTTTTCAAGAAAATCCTTTGTCCCCCTATCGATAGCTGGCACCAGAATGCAGAAAATTGTCAGTAGTTGTGCTAATAGTTTACAAATGTATTGGTGATCACTTGTGCAGAAATTTGTGCAGTAGAAGGTCTGCAGATGAATTCTTCTTTTGTTGTCTGAGAAAATAGAGTATTTGGATCACCTAGGGAAAACATTTAATGCAGTAAAAAGGTTAGGTATGCAAGTTATAAAAGGGTATTTGGAACCCTCATTTGTCACCTTTCATTGAAGAAGAATAGGAGAGCCTCTACAACAAAATTTTGAAGTAGTAAAGTCAATTCGGTGGTGAATTCATCAGGTATTTCAATTGCTTGTAGAATTCTCACTTAATTTGGTGCTCGGTAGAAAACTTGTTCGGTATGAAAAAGGAAAATGAAGCAAATCAAAGGAATGGTGAATTTAGATGAATATAGTAGTGAGAAGATTAGGGATGTGAGAAATATGTTGCCGGCCAATGAATTGAAATGGATTGAAGGCATGAAACACAAAAGTTTGGACATTTGGAGTGAATTTCCCTATTGTGATAACGTGGAAGTTGTTAGGTTTATCCTAAACAGATTGAATGATGACATTCTTCCTCTAGATAAACCCTATCTCATTTTGAAAGAGGTGATTAGGAATCCAACTAGATTATGCAATGTTGGGGATATATCAAAAAATAAGTTGATTTGAAATAAAGTCTTTGATAATTTTGACGATCAAAGATTTGATAACAAGGTACATTGCACATGGAATCTCATACAAAATCTTTTTCAGAAACAGGGAAGGCACAACTTCGGCAAGTGCAGTTTACATCTCTCATAAAATGATAATGGAGGATCAAGACTTTGACCTATGTGGATTGCTAAAAGATCAATTAATGGAGAATGTGCAACTAACAAAGGAGGCAGATTACCCCTTCAGGTTTAGTACCTTGGTCATATGTCTTGTGATGTATTTTCTGAATTGCTTGCCATAGATCAATAATTATGGAAAGAGAATGAACAGGTTTATAAACAAATTTTTGAACATTCTAATACTTTGGAAAATTGCAAGCAAGAATATACAAATTTCTTTAAAGAATTGTTAGGGAAGTTTGGAGCAATTAGCATTTCCATTTTGGTAAGAGCACTTGAAGTTGGGTCCTCTTCCAATGAGATGGAAAGGAAGAAGAAAAGAACACAAGAGATTGCTGATTACACTCCTCTAGCACACAAGACTCAAAAATTTGAAGGAAAAGGTAAAGAACAAGTGATTATGGACATACTAGATGAGGAATCTGATGAGTATACTCCAAGGGAAGAACAGGAATTAGTTGAACCAGATGTAGTAATGGAAAAAGGAAGTGAAGAAGAAGGTGTTGTTGATGGGTGTTTTATGACCGCACCAACACATAATAAAATTACCAATGATTACTCTATCCTCTCTTGATCAAAATATCCTGCATGCTAAGATTGTGAGAAAGATCATGCATTCAATCCAAGGTTCCTTCATGCAGTGGACGTAGTCTCAGTTGGCTTGATGTGATTTGCTGGTATCTCAAAGGGGACTTACATAATTGTTCACTCTAGAGAAAGGGGTTTTTAAAGATTCAGAATATTTCTTAGTGAAGTTCAAGTTTCCTAAACTAACCAAAAAGTATTGAATTGAATGGTTGCAGGGATTAGAAAATGCTATGGTCTACTCTAAGAGCGGGATGTGGAGATAAACTCTTGCAAACTTCAACCAAGCTCTGCTTTACCTCACCTTGGATAGCTTCCACAGAACTGGTGCAATCTTCAAAGGAGAAACCAGAAATATTCAAATCACAAATTAACATGAAGATACCATCACAGTGATACATACCAACATATAAATCATAATCGAAGTTAAGTCTAAACTGTTCATGTTGACCACGCAAGGAAAAATCACCATCAATGAGCCCACTAGTGGTATGGATTAACGAAGCTTGCTTAATTTAACCACCACATTCCACAACTATCTACTTGCATGAAATGAAATCTACTTTACTCTAAGTTCTACTTTAAGATTCTAAGTGAATTGGAAGAACAAAGAAGCCTCACTAGCTACCCACAAGCAATGATAACTCTTTTTATTATGAGAGTGTTCATAACAACTTCTTACAAAACATTCAATTTGAAAGCCTTCCTTCCTCTTCAATCTATGCTATGCTATCAATCTACGCTATCTCTAAATTGTCTATCTTATGCTATTCTATGATCTATCTCTCTAATGAGTTACAAATGAGGGGGGATGCCCCTTTTATAGTTGGCCAAATCCAATGGATGGCTTAGATTCAAATACAATGAAGGGCCCAAATTGAGCCACATATGCCCTAATCAAGATTCTTCCCTAAAAAATGCCACAAAGAGGAGTGGGGTAATAAATGAGCAAAAGATTCTCCACTCTCTCCTAAAATCATAATGAGAAATTAATGTCCACCATCATCTTCCAAGAGGTCATCATCCAACAAGGCATTTCCATTCTCCTTCTCTTTGACTGCGAATTCGATGAATGTGGCTAATGCTACTTCAACCTCCCTGACCAAAATAGGTGGAATGTGATTGAGCTGGAATTCAAGGACCATGATTGTCTGCCCATGCCGAGTACAATATTTCCTCCAAGCGACCAAGGCGTCCTAAGTAATCTGAACAATGTTGGAGAAGGTTGAAACATTTTCAAAATCATCCCGAACAAATGACCTTACCTCTAAGAAGAAAGGCCCTAATATGTTCTTTAGGTCATCAACAGTCATCTCCTCTGGAGTCAATCTCCTGGAAAATATAGACTCGAGTGTGTTTAGGACTCCTTCCAGAATATTACCCATAGCCTTTCTGACTCTAGCTAAATCTGCCTGTGCTACATGAAAGAAACCTCGGCCTATGACCACTGAAGAATACCAACTGGGGAAGTCATATCTATCACCCTCCTGTATCACACCTCCCTCCACTAGAATCTGCAAGGGCACATGCATCAAAGCCTCCAAACAAAGAAAAGTCTTAGTTTGATAGATATGCGTTTCACTCCAGGCCTAATCAACAGTATCCATGTGTGCCAAAATGCTAGAGGCTTGCTGATAAGAATGAGTGAGATCCTCCATGAACTTCTATGTCTCAGTGCAAACTCTGCCAACCCACTTATCTGCCTCCTGAGCCATCTTCCTCAAATCCTCTAGTCCGCTAACTGATTGTCTCAGGAATTCTGCTGGAAGGTCAACTGTTGGGTTCTCTTTCCCACACGGATGGGCTAAGTGTTGCACATAACCAATCAATGTCCTATGCTCCCTCTTCAATTGTTTGTACTTTCCTTTGGTTTGGAGCAACCTATCCTTGAGTCCTTGATAGGAGTTATCACACTCCTCAATTATCTGAGCCCCTGTAGGGTGGCCTAACGCCATAGTGGTGATCACATAATTTTCAAGAACAACATCATCTCGATCACACTCGATCTTGGGAACAACTACATGCAGTGTGCGAGAACCATCCTCATCCATAGAAATCTTTGAGATTTTTTTGGCCTTTTTTCTTCTCTAGCGATTCACTGATTCTAGTGAGGAATTTTTCCATCTCAATCACCAGGTCAGTCTCCTCAATAGGATCCCTTCTCATTCTTTCCCTTAGCCAATCCAACACCACCTGCTACAGATCACAAATGATAAGTGGCTACTCCTCTCTCACTTATTCTTCATGCACTTCTTCTCTATTAACATCTTGATGAGGATCATCATTCTCTATCTGCTGGGTATCTTCTCCTAAAACCTGAGCCTCCTGCCCTGCAATAGTCTCATCCTCTAAGGCTGCCTCAATCTCCTACTGGAAGCGGGTATTGGTGGTTGTTTCCTCCTCTTCCTGCTGGTTTTCTCTTCTAGGAATGTTGACACTCTGACCAACTGACTCCCTGTGGGGTGGTTGATTTGCTTCCTATAACTCTTGTTCTTCATTCAATCTGTTTCTTTGGTCTACAAACAATGATACCTCTTGTACACTTGGAGAGCGAGATCGTGAGGGTGTGGATAATGCTTCCTCAACTCCCTGAGGCTCCTGCTGAATATGTTCCTCTCTTCGTGGTTCTGAGGCTTGGGTGACTTGCTTCCTTTTTCTAACTGTTGGTAGCCTCTGATCACCCAAGTTGTAAGTGAGAGAAATTGACCTGCTCTTAAGTTTTTTCACATGCCTCTCCACCCAATTTCTCATAAATGTGAGCAATGGTATGCATAATGTATCCAAATCTGTAATCTTCGGCTCTGACCAATCAGGGAGAGGGACTATTGTATTTCTCACAGTCTCATAATCAGGCTGCATAACATTCACATCTTCCTCCACCTGGTCCAAGACTAGAATAATTTCACACTCTCTAATCATGTTTAGAGGTATCTTGGAGAACATCCTTCGTCTAATCTTAGCATCATCTGCCACATTAGCCCAAAAATCCTCAATATGTGCCTTGTGTCTGAACTCCTCAGTCAACACCACTCTGATATTCCTGTAAGGATCATAATCCTTCCTGCAAGTATGATACGAGAGGTGGAAGAACTGCAATTCATCTTCAGCTTCCTTGGTTGCTTGCAAGGTGGGACAAAATTCATCTAAATTTCCCATGACGATAGGGAGGTCAAGTCCTCCTTTCTTCTTCTTTTTCTGAATTTTATCATAGGCAATGAGCTTCCTAGATATCTCTAGCATCAATATTCTGTTTATGAGGTATCTTGGCAATCTGAAAGGATATGATGTGAACCCCTGTAGCCTTATATATGAGAATTTTGGAATCTGGATAAACCAACATCCATACCTCTCAATTAGTTCCTGAGCTTCCTTCAATATTCTTTGATGAGTTCTTTGCTGAAAAGTCCTCGTTATGTGCATGGTGAAGGCATCATTAACTCTTTTGTAATGAGAGGTGTTGCTGAGGTGTAGCTACAGTCAAGCTTCATGAATCTTAAACTGCTCTGGACCACATCCAATAGGATCCTTATAAGATAATCCCTTGTATTTTGTCATTCAAGCCAGCATATAGATCACATATGAACTCATATAAAATGTCTTCGTTCTTCTCAAATTTCTAAACTACTCGTGTATATTATCACTTATCATCCTCGCCTAGTCTACACGATCTTTTCCTTCTAACACAATGCTGATGAAATAGAACATCCAAGGCTCGAAGATATAGGATTGGGGACTTCCATTTATCCTGCTAAGCATCATAATCAAGTCACAATATTCTTGCTTTACATCATCTGAGATTATCTACCTAGGAAACTTGGTGCGAGTTGGCTTGGGTTTCTTCATCCAAATAGAGTTTATCAAGCTTGCACACCTCTCAAAGGAAGAAGCATGCATTCTTTTAGCCCTCTCCTTCGTTCTATAAATCATCCCCTCAAAAGCGATAATTCCAAACGCCTCTCTGATGGCTTCAAGAGTGAGGTTGGCAAGCAACTTTCCATCAGGTGAAATGATTGTTCTTCACTCTAGTTTGTAGCAATTGGCACATTCCATGATCAACTCTGGACATTGAATGGTTGGCTGAAAACCAGCTGGTGCATAGAGTCCACTCTTCACAATATTATGTGTTGTGACTGACGGAGTATAATAACCTATCCCATGCATTTGAATTCTGAGTGCTCTTAGATTGAATGAGCCATGGTTTGTGTCGCTCAGCTCTCCCAACTTTGAAGTGAATTTTGATTCCGAAAGAAATGGTTTACTCAACTTCTTGATCACTTCCTGCCTGGACCCACTGGCTTTGTTGGATTCAACATTCACAGCCTTGTTTGCTCTTGCAGTCGTTCCTCTATTCACTTCAGCCATCCTGCAAAATAAAAAAAATGATATTCATTAGAAACTTCACTTGGGAAAATAAATTAACTTCGTGATGACCAGCATATGGAGAGAATTTCGAAAAAGAAGCATCTTCGACATTGAAATTTTTGACTTCAAACCTCAACAATTCTCCAGCAAAATCAATATCTTCTCAACACTTAAAATTTTCTCTCCAACTTCGAATTTCTTCACCTTCTAAGTTTCAAGCTCACACTTGTAGTTGTGAGGAGGAATGAAAATTCTCCCAACTCTTATAACTAAGTTTGAGAATATTTTGGCTTCTAGAAGAATGCCTATTTTAGCAAACTCATTTATTTCCTGCAAGAATTCAAATTTTTCCATCCTCTGGCAATTTGCAACAATTATCATTTTGAAATTTCAAAAATTTCACCTCATTAAAATTCATCTTTCAGGCCTGCCATAGAAACATTTGTCTCAATAGACTTAGGCATATTTCATTTCATTTTTTTCTTAGAAATATTTTATCTCCCCTAGAAATTTTTTTCAACCACAAGCTAGGAATCCACTTTAAAATTGCAAACCAAGGCATAATATTATTTTCCCCTTAGAAAATATTTCCTAACTTCATTTTTTCATGGGGCATACTTTGAAGGGGTTGATTTAATGTTTTCACCCTTGAAAATATTTTTTATTAACGTTTATTTTAACTTCTCCAATATCTTTCTCATGGGTGCACTTTGAAGGGGTTTGTTTAATTTTTTTATGACTTGAAAGATTTCCTTCAAACCTTGATGACTTGGGCACATTCAAGGGGGTCAACTTCCATTTTTTACTTAGAAAAATTTTCCACACCTCTTACTACCTTGGGCACATCTAGGGGGGTCACCTTCCATTTTCCTTGACTTAGAAATTTTTCTCACTTAGCACACTACCTTGGGCACATTTGAGACCCCTTGCTTCCATTCTCAATGCCTTAGATAATTTTTATCCTTCCTCTTAACATGGGCGCATTTTGGAGGGTCCCATTGTAGCGCCCCTCCAAATCAGTCTTTTTGGATTTAGTGTAAGTATATTTGTGATTTCGTTGATAATTGTGCTATTGGATTATTTGGTGAGCTTAGCACTTTAAGTGCTCTTGTTCGATTAGCGAGTTAAAATAAATTGTTATGTCCAAAGTAAATGTTTATTAGTAAAATAGTTAGTTGTCTGATCCAATGTCGTTAATTAAGTTATTAAATTATTAAGAGATTTTTTTTAGAGGGTTAATGACTTAATAGGTTATATTATTTCTTTGTTAAAGATGCCATTTTAATATAAAATGATTATAGAGGGTGTCTTTTAAAATTTGAGGAAATTCAATATATCAAAAGTTTACAAGAGTCCTTTAAAAAAAATAAAAATAAAAAAAAAGAAAAGAAAAAAAAGAAGTGTATATATGTATATATATATAATCAAAATAATGTTTTAAGGTATTTAAATTCAGCATAAAGCATATAAGAAAACAAAATAAATGTTTAAAGAAAATTGAATAAAAATAAATAAATAAAAGATAAATAGAAATAAATATGTTATTGTTTATTCATTTACTTAGTAATTAATTAAGTAAATGATAAGTAAGAATAAACATATATTTATATAAAATTTATATAATAACTAACTTATGGAGGCAGCTTAAGATTTACACCTGTCCCTCTCGTGCCCTCCACCTTGCTCCAAGGCTATCCTTCCAAGATCCATGTGTTTTGTCTACCTTGCTCCAAGGCTATCCTTCCAAGATCCATGTGTTTTGTCTAACATCCTCTTCCTGCCAGTAGTGCACGTGTGTTGTGAAAGCGTTCCCATTCTGCATGCTTTTCTTGGGGAAGGCGTAACACTTGTTGAAGGGGAAGGAAAAGAATTCAGGGAAAAAAGGATGTCACGTCTGGATACCCATCGACGAGGAGAGGAGGAAGGCACGAATAGAGGAATTTGGTCAATTGCGCCTCATTTTGTGCAGACTCTGAGGTAAGTTTCTTTCTCTTACGTTGCTTGAAAGTTTCTAAAGCCTTATTAGTAAATCCATCTCCTGTACCTACGCCCCCTGCAGCCAATCTTCTTGCAGTCTCCTCATTCTTTTCCCATGCAAACTAAGCTCGGTGTTGTTGGCCCTGCTCTTCTGTAGTTATCTCCTGATTTTTAGATCGTAAGGTTGCCTTGGAGATGCCTGTTTCCCCTCCATTTACCTCGGACTTGGGTTTTGTTTCACTTCCCCATTTCCATCATCGTCATTAAATGAGTTTGCAACATCAGCGTATACTTTGGAGCTAACCCCAGTTGCATTTTCAAACCCTCTATCCTTAATAACCACCGTGTCTGCAAGGAGCGATGAATAATTCTGTGTTTTGGAGTTACCAGTCTGCAACTGCAAATTCTGAAATCCAAGCGATACATGAAAATCCTTTTGTGCATATCCGACAGTCATAGCATCCCTTGAGATCACATTTCTTAGAGGCATTCTGTGAATAGTTCACATACTCGTAACAAATGTGCATGCCTCATTTCTAAGCTTCCAGCATGGCACAGGCAATGCGGCTGCTGGTTAAGGCGTCAGACTCAGCTCGTCACCTGCCAATTGCCATTACTTAAAAAACAAAAAAAAAATATATTAGTGCAAGTCTAACCTCTTAGACGTTTTCTTTTAGCATCAGCATAAACCTCCCCAAAAAGAAATTTTGGTCTCAGTTTAAAATGATGGAAATGGTTCACATCTCTCTGAACAATTTCTTCTCTTCCACAGTATTAATTAAAGACCTGAATTGGGACACCCTTCTGTTTCCAAATTGTCAAGTAATATTGTGGTGCCATATTTCGTACCTTACCTTGCTATTATGGCCGTCACCTTCATTGGATCTTATACAAGTAGATTGTTAGTACTTGTTTGATATTATATAGACTATTGAATAGAGGTTGGAGTATTCGATTGACAACTCATTAGGTTTCTCTTTTTCCTTTTTGTGATTTTGTAGGCTAGAAAACATTACTGACAGACATGCAATTTCCCCATGCGATTAAGTCAAGTACCGTTTGTTCTTTCTGGACTTGCTTCTCTCTGCAATCATGTTTTGACTTTTAATCGTATTCTCCCAAAGTGAATTCAATGTTTTCTTGGACTGAAACATAGGCAACCATATTAAATATTGTTGATCAACTGCTCCTGCGCCTATCTTTATCATTGCTTAAGCTGTGAATTATGCATAGGTTTTCGCCCCATCTTCTATCTCAGACAAAAGCATATCCAAACCATCATCAAGATAATGCAAAATCGCCCTCAAGAGCAAACGATATGTGATCAAATTGCTGCTTAAGAACTAAGACTATTTTATCAAAATCCAATAAAACAGAAAATTACTCATAAAACAGAATCAATATATCTTCGACTGGAAACTCATTAATCAAATAGTTTCATTAACACTGAAATCTGGAAGATCTCTGAATACTGAAAGCATCCAATCGGTCTGTAAACAAGGGATGGAGATTTGTATTAAACGATATTGGGGTGAGTCATAATTTATTCAAAATGGACTCCAATATTCTTAAATCCGCTTAAATTCTCTCCAATGCATAAATTAATAGATGGCCAACATTTTCGAAAGACGCGCAATTTATGATTCTCGCTTTAGATAGGAACTATGCCTTCTCTTTTTCCTTATCTTGCTACGCGTTAGACATAAATACATGAGTATCATTGATCTTCCTTTGAGGAGGGGAAATCTTTATTCTACGTGAACCTTAAGATGGGATGGAGTTGGGAATAAAGTGCCTTAATATTCACCCCATGAAAAGGCACTATAATATTTAATAGACATCCTATTGATTATTATAATACTCCTTAAGAAAAGGAAGAGGGGAATACATTCCCATCTTAAGTGATTCTATTGAATTAAATAAGAATTCAAACAAGGAGTTTTTGTAGAAATTATTTTCAATTCAAACTCCTCTTTATGCGTGGCCCCCACCTTTCCTTATTAAGAGGAAATTTAATAATAAGTATGGTGTAAAATAATTAATGCATATTTATTTATTTGTATATGCTATTTATTAATCTTATTAATGTTCTTTTTATTATTTACTTTTAAGAATATATATATAGATATATGAAGTTAAGTAAATAATTGAATTAATAATAATAATATAAATAAATAAATAAAATTAAAAAAATAAAAATAAATAAATAAAAATTATATTGGAAGATAATTGAATTAAAATAAAAACTATATCCTATCATGGAAGGCTTACTACTCGTTTAAATAGGATTTGGTCTGGTAAGGATCTATGACCTAACTAATGTATAATGATTTGGTTATTGGTGTCGATACATAATTATACTCTTATGAAGGCTTGATTAACCTCAATCTTAATCATGGATTGAATACTTCTAGTAAATTATTGAATAACAATAATATCATTAGTTGCAAATATTGATGGTTACTTATAGGTTAATACTCGTTATCGTGTTTAAGAGAAGACTAAGCATCAATACTATTTGTGTCTAGTTGGTTAAATAATGATAGTACCTTTTGGGCTGATAACCAAATAATGATGTTAGGAGAGGATACTAATTTCTAGATAATATTAGTAATTTGATAGTCTTAGTGTATTTATTTCTTGCATAAAAAGTCTATGAACTTAAATAAGCTTTAAGGTGTTACTTTTATACCTAAATTAAAACTCCTAGATGGCGTTGAGTTGGTATCTCTTATACATAAGAGAAGTGTGAACATGATAATGAATAAGAAATAATATTCTAAGACCAATATTGGAATTTTCAATATATCTTGTTGTATTAGTAGAACATAGGATAACATGGTTGATAAAAGTAGGGATTGTGAAGTTAAATGTTAGAAAAAGAATATTTTGGTCTCTTTGAATGAATGGTTATATTGATGAATTTGAATTAGCTATAAGTGTATAATTGAGGTATTTATATAAGAATTTGTTTGGATAACCCTTTTAAAAGTGGTTATGGATTGGATGATTTAGCCTTATATGTTGATTTCATGAGTTTGTTGGTATTATGTGTTGCATGGTCACTTTGTTTATCCATTTATTTATGATTGGCATTGGGATAGATTCAAAATATGTTTCTTTAATTTATTTAATTGTTTTAAATGTTCTCTTGTTGAGTGAATAGATAAATCATGATGATGAGTCAAACATCCTTGAAAGTGACTGTTTTGATTGTGTTCAAACTGAAAGGTTGACTTTTACGTTCTCATGATTGATTATATTCTCCATTGAATTATCTTCTGTTTGATGAGTTATAGTCCAAGCCATGGTGTGAGTTTCTTTGGGAACCCAAGTATTTATGTACCATCCAGTTGTGAGCATATGCATATTTGTGTCATAGAATCCCTTGCTTTTCATTTGTATGCCTTTGGAAGTAGTCACCTTGTAAGTGGTCAATGAGAATTGTTGTATGTTATGTTTTGGTTAACCTTGTGGTTTGACCTTGTGATTGTTCTACTTGTCTATCTTGGTCGTGGGTCCTTTCTTGTCATCTCCTAGCACAGGGGCTGGGCCTTCGGGTCCACATGGTCGGGTGGAACGTGCTATGCACCCCATTGGGTTCCCAGGTCATGTTCGTGATGTGGAAGCTGACACAAAGTTTCTAGAGCTTCACGTTGTTGAATACTTTTCCTCACTTTGTACCTTATTCTCCTTTAATGTAATTATTCTTGTACTTGATTTACTCTTCCTGTTGTTATAAGGGAAGCATTATGTAATGTACTATTGTATCTTGATGTGTTATATCTATGAAAATATGTCCCACAGTTGTATCATGGAACTATAAATTAAATTGTAATAAAACGATGAATATCCTTTCCACTCTTTTGATCATTAATAGTTGTATGTCATCATAATGTAATCTTGGTTGTTTATTCACTTCTGTTTAATAAAAGTTTATGATTCGTAATGACCGTTTCGTGTACCCCAGAGGATGTGAATGACTTTGCAATTGCATAATTTGATTTTCATGTAATGAATGTACAAATTAATCTTATGCAATGTTTCCCTTTCAAAAAAAAAAAAAAAATTGTGGTGTTTTGTTGTCCTTTGGGGTTCACACGACGGGGCATTACACCCATGACATTTTCATGACTTAGAATATTTTGCATCTCCACCTTGGTGACTTGGGCGCATTTTAGAGGTCTTGACTCCACTTTCAAACACTTAGAAAATGTTTCAAGCATCTTCCTTGATGGAAAGGGCACATATGGAGGGTGGTGATGCCATTTAGTTTTCCTAACTTAGAAAAAATTTCAACTTATCTATCCAAGTTGGGCACATTTGCTAGGGTCCTAGGCAACTTTTAACTTAGAAAAATTCTCTCCAACTTGCTTCATCCCTTTAGGCCCATTTGAGGTCCCCTGCTCCCACTTTGACATGTCTTAGGCATTTTCCAGTCCTCTTCACAAGCTGTGCGCATTTCATGGGGTGAGCTTCCATTTTGAAACACTTAGAAAGTTTTTTAACTAACTCCTTCAAGTTGGGCACATTTCATGGGGTGAGCTTCCATTTTGAACGCCTATACTACCTTGGGCACATTTGAGGGGTGGTGAGGCCATTTGAGGGCACATTTTAGAGTTGGTGGCTCCATCTTGCATGCCTTAGGAACTTGTTGAGGTCACCTTACACCTTGGATGCATTTACTAGGTCTTGCTTCTAGTTGGGGGCCCATATGAGGGGTCAAGCATCCATCTTCATGACTTAGAAAAATTTCTTGCATCCTTATTCTTCATGGGTGCATTTGACAAGGTGTTAGGAAAGTTAAGGGTGCATTCAAGGGGTGTTCTTCCATTGTTCCTCAGACCTAGAAATGTTTTCATCAACTGACTCAACTTGGGCACATATGGGGTCTTGCTGAGACTGGGTGCATTTGGAGTGGTGCCCTGCCATTTTTCAATGCCTTATGTGCTTTCATGTCTATCTGATCACTTAGTCAAACTTTCAACCTGCTAGCCCTCACTTTCTATTTTTAGTAACCCACTTGATTCTCGAACCTCTGCAACTCCTCTTGACCTGAAATTTGTTCCACATGATCTTCATGACCTGTTTGACCTGTTCACACTTACCTTCCATGTTGACCTATTATTTTTAGCCCTGTTCTGGAGGTGACTTACTATAACTCAGATTGCGCTCAAATTTTACCAATAGACTGCTTGAGAGATGTTGATCATGATGGGATACATTAGTTTTTCATTTTACTCGAGTTTTACCCCTCATTTTGAGTACCAAAGTTGGAAACCCTAATTTGACATGCATGTGCCTCAAATGACCTCCGTTTGACTTTGTTTCTACTCTAGACTGCTCTGCTCATGAAACTGAAGCTGTGGGGGCTACTGGAGTGTACCTACTAAAAATAGTAAGTTGATGAAAAGTGATCAACCAATTGTCGGATGTGTTTGCATGTCATATTGCTCGAGAGATCTAAAAAAACCTAGAAAATTGGTCTGCATGTGGGTACCTGCTAAAAATAGTAAGTTGTCAACTTGACTTGCATGTCACATCATTGTGAAGCTCTTGAAAAACCCATAAAGACTATCCTGACATGCATTGAAAAATCATAGATGCAAACCCTAAAAATGGCTCTCGAAGCTAGGACTGCTAAAAATAGCAAGTTGTCAAAATTTGCTCAAATTTTGCGTGTAAGCACTTTGAAATGTCTTGAATCTAATGCAACAATCGGTTTCTCAAAAACCCTAGTGGAAAAGCCTCAAATAAGGGACTTACTAAAAATAGCAAGTCGTCCACTTTCACTCAAAATTTGCAAGCAAGCAACTCGAAGTATTCTAAACATGGTGTAACAGTTAGAATTTTGAAAGTCTTGGGAAAAATGTCCCAAATTGAGTACTTACTAAAAATAGTAAGCTGTTAGAATTCAGTGAAAATTTAATGGGAACCTCGTTGAAGCTTTTTGAATGCAATTCCAAGCTCAGACTTCAATTCACTCACTTAAATTAACCCCAAACTAGCTTGAAGAATGAAAACCCTAATTTCACAGACTTAGCCAAAATTTCAATTAAGGCCCAAAGTCGAGCACATCCCTAGAAAGATAGACAAAACAAAGAGAGACAACTGCAAAACCAAAGACAAAAGACTCGAATGGAGCAAAAATTAGGGGGTCCCCATTTTAAATGGGGTGATGTGTGAAAAGGTCACAACAGGTGTTTTATCCAAAGTAAAGATACTGCAACTTGTTCAGGAGGAAGATAGGATGCAGAAAATTGCTGACATATATGGTCTGATAGACCCTCATATGAGCAGGACCTAATCAAGAGCACACTAAGTACTTATTTTGTGCACAATAACATTAGATTAGAGAGTTTACATGTGTTTCCTGAAGAGATGATTGAATGCATTAAGGAAGCCATGGTCTTTGAGTCCCAAGATAGGAAAGAGGGAGAAATAATTCTACATCTCAAGGAGCAGTTCAAGCTATCTCTTACCAAACTAAAAAGGAAAATGAATGTGTTGAGGCAATGCATAAATACAACAAATAACATCTATGACTATTGTCTTCGTTGGCTTCATGTAGTTGGGAGATACAAAGAGAAGCTGGAGCATATTGAAATTGAGCTAAACAAGATTGGTCAGGATTATAACATGTTCCAGGATCATAATGGTGTAGTCAAGAAAAGAATTCAAGAGTTACAGTTTGAGCATACAAAAGTTCAATTCACTAGAAACAACCTTGTGGACACCTTTTTGGAAAGTGGAGGATTTAACTGAATGTAAACTGGAGCAGTTAATTGAGGTTATGAGGAAAGGAGGGAAATTAGAAGAGGCAATCACAATTTCAGAATCTCTCATCTAGATTATCAACTAGACATCTGAGAACAATAGCTTGATCTTAATCATTGGGCTTTCAATAGAAGCTTGGAGGAAATTTCTTCTAGAAATGAAAGATAAGTTCAAGATAATTTTCTGACTCGAGTAGCAGTTGTATTTCTTCAAATTTTGATCCAATTTTTTAATTAGCAAGGGGGGAGATCCAAAATATGTTTGTCATTGATGTCAAAGGGGGAGAGAGAGCAATGAAAAATGTCTTATCATTCTAAGGGGGAGTTGTGTTTTTAAATTTTGAACTTTGGAAGTGTAATCATATTGGTTTTGACACTTAGTTATTTTTCACTAAGTGTTGTCATCAATGCCAAAGGGGGATATTGTTGGCATATGGCTTCTAGTGTTGTCATTGATGGCAACCTAAGTCATTTCTGGTCCACAGATCAGGATTTGTTCATACCGGCAGGCAAAGTAAAGAACAAAGTATTACTGGAAGAGAGAATGAAGAACAAGGTATCCAGTTAGTATGTTGATCTGTATGCTTCATCGGATTATCATTTTGAGTTGTGGATCTTGGGGAAAGTTTTTAAGTATCTATATTATCTTAATGTGAATTTTTGTGATGTCGCATTAACTAGTGTACAAGTTAGGAGATCCGATAGGATGATTTTCTGTTTATTAGTTCACGGTGGCCGACTTAGTGAATATGGCATGTCACAGACATTCGAGGTATAATTAATTAAGGTATTCTATGCTTGAAGATTGTATTTTGGGTCCTAGCTATGTTGTGGCTGACTTTGGTGGGTACACATCAAATAATTAAATGTGGATTGAGCTGACTATTGGAAAATATTTTTGTTTTGTTGAAGCCGACATGAAGCAACTAAATATTTGATAGCAGATATATATAAATGATCAATTATATCATTTTGGTGTGTGAATAAGGTGTGTCGATGTGTGTTGCGAATAGAAAAAGGGTGATTGAGCGATTATGCACAGTTTCATTTGTGCATTAAATATTTTGTGATGCGAGTTAGAGCAAAGTAGAGCAGAAGTACAAAATTAGTTAGAAGGACAAAAGATTTTCTACTAAGCCTAACCAGAACTGTAATCAAGCATTTGTAGATGCTACTTTCTCAGTTCAACTTTTTGTTGTAATCCAAATATGTTGTAAGGCAGTGAGCCTTCCTGATTTTGAGTAGTGAGCTCTAGGTAGTGTGCTTGAATGCATGTGCATTCCCCTTTTCTTCATACTTTTAACAAAGTATAAATTGTGGATTAACCTCCATCGTGGTTTTTCCCCTAACAGGGTTTCCATGTAAAAATCTTGGTGTTATGGTATTTTTATTGTTTCCTCCATGTGCTTACATCTTTACTTTTGTTTAAATGTTGTAAATGATTTAAGATTTGGATTGTAACTTAAATATTGTTGAACACTGGTTCACCCCCCTCTCAATGTTCCTTGAGTCCAACAGGTTGATGGTCATTGAGAAAGAAAAAGCTAACTATAATTTTGAAAAGGCCGAAAATGGGAGCATTACATGCTCCCTCCCCAAATATTGCTTCTCCTCAAGCAATGCAATCTCAACCTCAATCAATCACCTAACTGATCTAGAATGAAACCAAATGTGATCCTAGGGTGCCACACATAGTTCCATAACTCGCTTGGACTCGCACAAACTCGATGAGTTTTGAGGAGATCCAAGCTTTACAAGTCTAGGAGACTCAGACCCTAAGTACTTGCCCTTTTTGTTTTATATTTGCCTCCTTCACCCTAAAAGGCACTTCATTTCTTTTTCAAGCCAAAGAAGAAAGAAAAAAGAGAGATTTGAGCCTAAATTTATTTGCATTGAAGGAAAAACAAAAAGGATATTGAGCAAAAACCAATGGTTGAATCATATTTGAGTAGGTTTGTAGATACTCTTGGTGCATCTAGAGGAGTCTACAAAGGATTGGAAAGAGCTCTCCATTGATTTCGAGGAATATTTAAGAGGTGAGTTTAAATTTTGAAGGTTTTTTTTTGTTTTTTAAACCAAAATTTCATTTCTCTTCTACATTTATTCTTGTTGAACAAACCCTAGGTGCTTTTGTGAAAAAATAATTTTGTAGTTGCAAACCCTAAGTATTTTAATATTAGTTTAATTATAAACTTTGAATGTTAATTTTTTTCTATTTATGTGTTATTGCAGCATTGTTCATATTTTGTAAATTGTCTTGATCACAATGTCTCAAACTCCAATTAGAAAGGAACCTTGTTGGAAACATGCCATTATTACCCTTGGGAAAAAGAGAGAAGATGTAACATGTTTTCATTGAAAAAAATTATGATGGGGGAGGCATTAATAGATTGAAATACCATCTTGCACATATATAAGGCCAAGATGCTAATCCATGCCCAAATGTCCCTCCTAAGGTTATGCGTGAAGTGCAAGTTCAATCAAAAACCTTTGAGTAGAAAAAAGAATTAAAAAAGAGGCAAAGAGAGGAGATGGTAGCCATTGGGAGTTGGGGATTTTTCTTCTTCCATGCCTCCATTTATTCCATATTCAGGTGCTAGTAGTGCTAGTGGCAGTGGCAGTGGCAGTTTAGCATTGGGCCTAGAGTTCATGCATTTGGGGTGGATTCATATATTTTTCCACACACTATTCCAAGTTCCCAATCATCACTTGAGGGGATGGGTTGGAACAAAGATAAACATGATGCAGCGAAAAGTGCAATTGGAGACTTTTAGTTTTATTGCCACATTACATTCCATGCAGCCAAGTAATTCTTTTTTTGGTTTTGTTTTAAAATATATAGCTTAATAGTTGATTCTTTGTCTCTTGAATTTTTATATTTAGAGCTATGTCGAATTCAAATTTAAATTCAATACTTATTTAATTTAATTTATTTGTGTTAGGTCTCCTTATTGGAAAAACATGGTTGATGCCATTACTATTTGCAGGGCGGGGTTCAAATCCCCTAATGATGAGGAGATAAGTGGCCCCATTTTGTCACAAAAATTGGTTGATGTGAAATCCACAATAGAGGAGTAGTGACACATATGGAGGAAGAAGGGTTGTACCATCATGATTGATGGTTGGACTCATAGAAGAAATAAAACATTGCTCATTTTTTTGTTTCTTCCTCAGGTGATTTTACTTTCTAAAATGCTTTGATTTAGTGATTAACAATCAAGATTTTTCATTTATGTTTTATTGAATCATTGATTTTGATTCTTTTTCAAGTGGCACAATGTTCATCAAATATATTGATGCATCCGGGAACACCAAAAATTCTGAATTCTTTTGCAAAGCTTTTGAGGGAGTCTTGGCTAATGTAGGTGAGAACATGGTGCAAGTAGTTAAAGATAATGCAACTAATTATGTTGTTGCAGCTAGACTATTGATGGATAGGAACCCATCATTATTTTAGAATCATTGTGATGCTCATTGCCTTGACCTCATATTGGAGGATCTTGGAAAGATTGCATGGATCAAAGCATGTGTGGAGACAACAAAAAATATTTGTAAATTCATATATAATCACACATGGGTCCTCAACCTAATGAGGTAATTCATAGGGAAGAAGGAGTTAGCTCATCCTCAGATAACCTGGTTTGCTACCAATTTCATCACATTACAATCCTTGTTGCAGTCAAAGGGAGCTTTGAGGTGCATGCTAGTTAGTAAGGAGTGGACTTCCTAATCATATGCTAGAACCAATGCAAGGGAAAATGTGTCAAATTGGATTTTTGATGAGCAAGGCTTTTGGGTACCTATTGCGAAGATCGTAAAGGTAAATGTAATTAGTAATTAGTTTAATAATTCTACATTATATTTTCATTCTTATTTTTATTTTATTTTCTTATTTTTTGTTGACTCTCACTTATGCTAATGTTTCACAATAGTTGAAATTCACAAAGCTTTTAGTTGTTCTGCTATGAGTTGTTGATGGAGAGAATCCCGCAATAGGCTACATATATGAGGGAGTGGATAGGGCCAAAGAGGCCATTAGGTCCATTTATGGGGGATTTGATGATAAGTATTGCCCCATTTGGGAGATCATTGATAGATGATGGAATCTCTAGCTTCACAAGCCCCTACATGCAACTACATATTTTCTCAATCTAGCATTCTAATTCTGCCTTGATTTCAAGGCAAATGAGGAGGTTTTGAGTGGGATCTACACAGTCATCGATTGAATGTTTGGTTCTTGTGTTCGAGCACAAATAGTCACCAAGATTGATATTTTCAGACTTGCACAAGGAGATCTCTTTACACGAGATATATGCATGGCTACCCAGTCGACATTGCATCCAGGTAAAAATTTATTAAGGGAATACTATTATTTAAAAATTAATACTTTTCCTTATTTTATATTAATATTAAATATTGAAACTAAAAGTTAGACAACAAGATTGATTTTTTTAAATTTTTTCATCTCTTATGCATGGTGGGAGAGATTTGGTGCCAAGGTACCACATCTTTAGAGGATTGTGGTTCGAGTGATGATCCAACCATGTAGTGCTTCAAGCTGTGAACACAATTGGATTATGTTTGAGCACATACACTCCAAGAAGCATAATAGATTGTCATTGCAAAGGTTGAATGATCTAGTTCATGTTCATTAAAACCTTCACCACCATAGAAATATATTGGTCGTTGAATTATCACCCATCATGTTAGACGAGGTTGATCCACAATCAAATTGGATCACTAAGGTTGAGGATCCTGTCTTTAGTGATGAGGACCTTGATTGGGTTGGCTAGGTGGATAGAGAGGTAGAGGCAATATCCATGGAAGACAAGGAAGATAGAGCACAAACACACCAAGGATGTTGGTGTGGGTATCACTAAGAAATAGGAAAAGATCATGGCTACATCATCATCCAAGACCTTTCTTAAATGCTTATGCAGGAGGACTAAGTGATGCAGGCTCCTCTAAGCCATAAAATTCTAGCTTTGTTTTGATATTTCTTTGGAACTTTTGATGCCATGGATTTCATATTCCATGAGTACTGTATACATTTGACCAAATTTATATATCTAATTTTCTTACTACTGTAATTTCCTTCAACTAAAATTTGTGTTTATACTCATGTGATCGATGTATGTGTTTGTGATCAATGTAGTTTCTATTTGATGAGGTTACTGTGTCTTGAAGGTTTATTTATTAAAGGGTGCATGAAACAAGTTTTAAATCCTTGAAAATATTTGAATTTCTTGGGTTTTTTTATTTTCCAAATCTGTGCTAAGTCTAGGCTCCGAGTCCAAGTCCAAGTCAAAAAATTAGCTTGCCGAGTCCAAGTTGAGGCCAAGTCTTGGAACTATGGTCCCATGTCAATCTTTGAAAAAGTCCACCATGTTGTTTCTGGACTACTTTGATTAAAATTATAAACTAATCATGCTAGATCTACATCCTCCTCTCTTGTAACCCAAAAATGTAATCATCCTCAAAAACCAAACTGGGATACTTCTAAGGGCTGAATTCTAAACCATGATGGATCTCTTGCCAAAACATCTCAGTATGGTCTACATCTACAATCCTTTTCCAAAATGATCCTAGGAAGTAGGAAATGTTATTTGCTCAATAAGAAAGCATGAACCTCAACATATCTCATGATGGTGTCCCAAAATTGATACAGATTAGTCCCTGACAAGAAGCTAATGCAGAAGATGACAATAGTGTCAAATCTGAAAATAACTATCCTAAGAATGCTTTTGCTATCATAAAATGATAGCACCTCATCAACACTTAATCTCCAAGTGTCAAAAGGCGGTCTGAAGTACACCAACTCATACAACCAGCTGCAATCATTAGTGCATCATCTAAAGATATATAGAGAAACAACATGAAATGACTAAAATAACCATCACTCACCAATGTGGAAGTTAGAAATAACTGAAACTTGATTGAAAAATCTCCCACAACTTGCTACCATAGAACCTACAAGTACACAAAATCAATCTTCACATTAACCGATGTTGCCAAAATCAGCATTGTAATGCTAGGGTAGCAACTATCATAATGAAAAACTCCTAAATACATAAGAGATATGTGTGCAAATGGTTGGAAGGACTTCTCCAATGATAAAGTTGTCTCTACCATTCAACTCCAACCAAAAAATATGCCATTGTTGGGTTGGAAATGCTTTCCAATCCATTTGTGTGCAAGGAACCAAAATCCTATATAGGATGATTAGAAGGTGGACAACAACTTGGATCCCATGGATCTATGAGCTAATGTTTCTTATCTAAATGAGTATGCTCATTATGCACCTCATGAGTGTTTTATTCCCTAAACAAATCACTCTCCAAATCATAGACTAAAACCATCATGAACATTCCTATCCATAGTCTCTGTTTGGAAATCTAACCAATACCCATTTGAACTACCAACACTAGATTGAGATAAGAGATCATCATTAGAATCTGATTTGGAGACTTCAACATGCTCTTCCCATAAAAATGCATTAGTGATTTTCATTTAATCAACTAATGTCATTAAGGAAACCAACAGTCTCATAAATTTATTTAGATTGTTTTGCACTTGCAACCAAGGCTGTTGTTTTGTATTTTCCCTCATGCATAATCTCTTCAACAATAGCTGAATGCATTTCTAAGGGGTTATCTTGTGTCTTTGTCATACATTCCTCATGAGAAAAGCTATTTTCTTCATGAGAATTTTCTACTATTAACTCCTCTTCTTCCCCATGCTTCTCATTGTCCAAGAAAGGTTTTAGTTTCTTCTCACACTGTTAGCCAATTCATATGTAGCTAAAGAAGTAACCTATTCTTTCCTCAAAATAGTCAATAACATAGATAAGATGGGCTGGGAGATAACATCACTTTCATTAATAATCAAGGCCATAATGGTTCTCATGCAAATAGAAATAGTTTTTCCATGATCCTCTCTAATAGAAACTAAGGAATGATGAAACATTTGAAGAATAAGATTATCACAATCTAAATCAATCAAAAGAAAACATGATCTAACCTTTTTCCATTAATTCTAAAATCTTAACCCTTTTACCAAAAGAAGGGCTTTTGATATCATCTAACCCATGAAAGATTTCAATAATCAGCTATAGTATCTCCCTCATTATGTCATCATTGTAGAGTTCTTCAAGAACTGAAATTCTCATAATTTCACTGAGACAAGTGGTGACTGCAAGTCTCACATCTTTATTTCAATTCCTCATAATCTAAGGATGGAATAGTGCAATCAATGGTGTTTATGTTGCCCATTTCAAAACCTCACAATCTGATTGCTCCAAACTTGCTAAACATGTTTCCATTTCATTCAACCTATCAAGAAGAACTCTTTTTGATTGATATCGAGATTCAAGTTGTTTTCCCATTGCATAAAGCATACTACTTACACCTAGTACTTTCAATGAAGGCTCAAACTGAATAAATTTGAATAAATAACTTAAGTGTTTTGTTAAAGGACTCTTTTCTTTGTTGACCATCTTTTGTCACTGAAATCCACAATGAAAACACATAGGCTGGAAAGTTTTTCGGCTCTGATACCTCTGTAATAACACCCCCTTGTTTTTTTGAAGTTTTCACCAATTGATACAATAGTAATAACTTCAAGCAATAAACATGTAACATGCAATTTTGACAAAATATAAACGTAAGGTTTGGATATTTAAGTCTTCAACTATTACAAATTACTAATGATGGTTTCATTCATTAAATACACCACTGTTACAAATTGAGCATTCATTCAATTGAATTTTCGTAAGATGATCATGGTTTACACCTCAAGCAATATTACCTATTTACTATTACTTTTTTTGGTTAAATTGATTGAATAAATGAATGTGTTTTATGGATCTCTACATGAATGTGTTTTATTATTTTTTATATGAATATGTTTAATGAATCTTGAATGAATGAACGAATGAATGATGTGCTTTGATATTTTATAACGTTTCTCACTATGAAATGCATGATGCATAAGATTATGTTATGTTCGGCTAACTGCGGTTATGATGTGCCAAGTTGAGTGTAGGAATAGGTTCGATCCTTTAGAAGAGAGGGGAAGTATCACTCAGGAGAAGAACTTGGTCCGATAACCCTTAATGAGCCTAACTGAGAAATCACACACTCACATCCTAATTGGTCATAGAGAGTCAAGTCAGTTTTGGGAAAGGTAAGTAATATTTGTTGTGAATGATGTGATTGAGAATTGTGATGAAGTCTAGATGTCCTATGTCAGTCTTTCCTTGTATGCTTATTGTGGTATTGACGAGATATATGCATAAGATGTATATATGTATATGTGTACATGTCTACAGTTGACTCATACATGTGAGTGGATACGTACATGAGTATACATAGGTAGACGTACCTATGCATGCTCATGGACGGATCACCCATATGCATTGGGATACCGATTTGACTAAATTGATATATATATATATATATATGTACATACATACATCCCATGTATGTATGTTGATCGATGGGATTGTATGCATGAGTATTTAATAAAGATAATGAAATAGGATTATGTATATATGTATATTTGGTATATATATTAATATATATATGTGTAATGTTATAATGACATATATATATTTATATATTTATATATATAAACATACATATATGTATATGCATAATACTATTCTTTATTATATATTATATAAATATGTTTGTTGATGTATTTGGTAAACCTTAAAATATATATATATATATATATATATGTATGTATGTATGTATATATATATGTATGTATGTATGTATGCTATTGAATGTATATATATACATATATATAAAAATATTATATATATATATGAGAATTGAAATTATTAATATAAACCATAAAGCTCATAAGATAGCTCTAATTATTGTTACTAGTAATATGAAGCAAAGCATATGATATAACATGGGGTGCAAGAAGCTTAAAGCACATCTTCAAGTGGTAGATATTCCAGTGCATAAAGTAAACTTGACCATGTTAAACATTAAAGCATAATCATGTAAGAAGTATTGCAGCTGTGTTAAATGCTTAAGCAGTGAAGCGAATGCTATGTGAAGCAAATAATAAGTTAACAAGACGCACCTGTAAAGGTGGCACCAAATCATAGAGGTGGCACCATATTTAGTAGAGGTTGTAATGCAAAAGAAGTTTATGAATTTGAATAAGCTTGTAACTAGTGTTTTGAACCAGTCAAGTGCAAACTTGGCATCATTTTGAAATGGAATTCCAATTAGGAAACCTGTTATTTGTTTATTGTCCCAAATACTAAGTTGACTTAGCCATGAAAATGTCATGTGTTGCAAACCTTTGAGTGAGTCATTGCATGAGGAAGAAATGTGGTAGAGATGCTTGTTTGTAGCCTTCAGTTGCTCACAAGTTAGTATAAATAGAGGTTCCCATTCTACCAAATGCTACAATTATAATTTTCAATATCTTATGTTGTTTTTGCTATGAGTTTGAAAGCTTGTGAGATGAGAGTTATTTTGGTATTTTGCATTTGTGGTTACTATGAGAATTTTTGAGAAGCTAGAAGAGGATAGTCAAGTGGAACTTGGATAAGGTGTCAATGAATTTGAGGATTCATACTAGGAAGGAGTTTAATCAATTGGAGATCATATAGGCATGCTAGTTTCTATACCTTTGTCTTTATGTTGGAAAGGATAATTTAGTTTGTCTACTATGTTGGGAAAAGAGTATTTTTGAGTATGATGTAGTGTTTGTTTGAGATTGCTTGTTTCATGGTTATACAATATGCTGCATAACCTATCTTGTTGATTATATCCTTATGTGCCCTATATATGGGAGTTTATTTGAGTGCAATGTAGTTATACTATGTATAGATATCTTCGCTTTATGAAGGGAGTCTATGTTAGACATATGTAGCATTATGCAAGATGTTGTATAAACACTTTGGTAGTATACTCGTATTGTTATGGGATGATTATGTGGGGGTTATTCTTGGGATTGGTAAGATCTATGGGAAAGGGAGTAACCTAGATATAGAGTATAATGGTTGTTATAAACCAAATCGAGCTAGGAAGGTGAGTGAACGTGTAAGTTAAGGGTAATGGAATTTTTTTCCAAAGTAGTGTAAGTAGCCACTGTTTACACTGCTGGTTTCACTATCATTTGAGATTACATACTAGGAATGGGATGTTCATACATGTAAGTTGTAACCACTATATGTCAATCTAGAAATATATAGGACACAACACCAAGCTCAAAATAGGCTATTATTATGAGGTTACCAAACCAAGCTCTTCATCAAAGGGTAGGGCCATCTTACCAATTAGGTATATGTGTGAGGGATTGTAGTAAGTCTAAGTTTGGCAGAAAAGTGCTTGAGTGATACTTCTCCTCTTCAGTTAGCAGCCAAGATTTGAGAGGGAAGTCTTGGACCATTGTACTTTATACTTGTTTTAAGCATATTTTGTATCCATCTCTATTGAAATTGAAAACATGAAATTTCATATGGAAATCATGTATCATCATTATATGAATCAATGAAAGGAATTATTTTTTATGCAATGGAAAAGTTTGAAATATGTTTCAAATGTGCATTTATTATTCAAAGGAAAAGAAATTTTTTATTGCTTATAAGAGTTAGATGCATAAACTATTTACTTGTGGGTGAAACATAGGAAAATTACAGTGTAGAACAATGGGGAAGTTACATGTGGTATTAGAGCTATCAGGTTTAACTCTGGAACCTATGTGCTTGCTATGTTTCCAATCCAACATTATGAGAATCTAATATTTGTAAATTCTTGTGCCAGGATGGTGCATCTCAAGATGATTGCAAGGAAGTTAGTGATTGGAAATGAGCACTACCTATAGGCCAAGAAGCAAAGAGAAGCCCTTGTTCATACCATTGAGGGAACCAACCATGACAATGCCATTTGGATAAGTGAAACTGAGACTATCAGTCACACCCTTTCACATATCAACCAAGAGAAGAGAAGGATGAAAGATGAAGCCAATTTCAACCATTTACCTCCTGTCTCTTCGACGAAGTTGAACTCTTTATCACTTTCTCGGGATATGCCCTTAGAATGTAGTGTTAGTCTAGCAATGTTGTTTAGGGACCCTCGTGTTATACCTATGTTTGTAATTATTGTAACTATCTCAAGTGGTGAATCAAAGGAATATGTTCCCCAAAATTATGTATCAGAAGATAAATTTGAAGGATACTACCATTTCTAGGATAGAGATGAGAAAAAATTAGAGGTTATACCCCACATAGCTATGTATCAAAAAGCGAATATGAGGGATACTCTCCCTTAGACTATCTAAATTGTGATTCTATGTAAACTTAAGGATATTGAAATCCTTCATCAATTTGAAATAAAAAAATGTTTTTTTTGGAAAAACTTGTTGGTGGTGTTTCAATGCGCACCTTTGGAATGCAAATTAGAAATGGAAGGCCATGCATAGATAAAATTCTCTTCAAATCAGGAGGGGAAGCTCCCTCTTTGTTGATGTTTCTTAAAGAAAGTAAACTAAACTAATTTGCCAATATTTTTGTTTAGCTAAGAGCACAAGGTTATAAAACACAAGCATCGTAGTTGAGATTTTCTCTTTTAGAAGTTCAACTATGACTAAGCCTACTCTAATGATGTTTCTAACTACTCAAGTAAACACAGAGCTTGAGAGTTAGAAATGAAAAAGGAATGATTCTTTGACATAAATACTTAGATAAACTTTCTTCCAATGCACATCTACTATACATTCAATGCAAGCTGAAATAGAGATCATATAAGCATAACACATAAAACAAAAACCTAAGATAGTAGATCAAAGAAAATGAGGCATAAGATTTCCTTTTCTCAAATTTCAAGTAACAAAGATTACACTTTTGGGACAACAGGATTGTAACAAAATAGGCTTATATTCTAGTGATCAAACCAAAATACATTGAGACAAGTAACATAGGAACTGAACAACAACTTGGAGCTAAAAGAGGCATACAAGCTTGCTCTTACACTTAGTGAACTAAAACTGAACAACAACAACTTGTAGGCAAAATAGGATCAACAATTTTCTATCACAATAATCGTTAAAGAAAAATGGGCAAGGTTTCCCTTATTTATACACAAGTAGAGGAGTAGGGAACCCTAAAATCTCCTTGCTTTTACAACCAAGAATTTCCAACATGCAAGCTTTATTTCTAAAACTAAAACAAGATAAGCATCTAACAACCTATGAAAGCATAAAAACAGGAAAAGTGCCAACTATTAAGTCTTAATTTCTTTTCTCCCTCAAAGAATGGATAAGAATGAGACAAGAATAGAAATAAAGCATGAGATAAGAATGAGAAGAAAGCTGGGAGAAAGTTGTTGCTTTAAATCTCAACCACATTTTCCAAAAACCTGGAAACTGTATCTCTATTAGGAGCATCAATACTATCTATAACAAAATTCTACTTTTCTAGGATCTCTTCACCTTCTACAATTGAACTTAGGGAATCTTTGACCTCTTCAGCTGCTTTATGAGTTCTATTCTTGAAAAACATCGCTGCCCCAAAAGATGACTCACTAATTGATAACTTGGCAACTCTACAACTTTATATTTCTGATACTTCTCTTGATTTCCAACAGAAGAGTATTGTACAACTCTTTTCCAATACTTGTCCTTTTGCTCTTACCACGCCCTTTTACGTTCTTCGACTGAGATGAAGATGTTTTCTATTCATGGTGGTATTGAAAAAACACTTCTCAACACCATCCTTTCAGATAATCATGATACAACACTTGTTTGGATTTGAATTCCATAGGAGAATACTATATGCTGAAAAATTTGAAGTTTGATTGTAAACTCGACTATGCTCGGACAAGTTCTACACAAAAGCTAAAAATAGCTTGCTAATTTTTCTTCAAACAGGCATATTTTTCAAAAATAATCTGAGATATGGGTTTTGTAGAGAATCTCGTTGCAAGAAGACATAGATCATTCGTTCTTGAAAATTTTTGATGGCTGGTTGAAAAAGAAACAACCCTAATTTTTGAATTTTTTCTTGAAAAAAGCTGAGAGTTGGGTTTTGTGTAGAGTCACATTTTATATGAACCTAGTTGATTAGATTTTGAAAATACTAAAGATTTCTTGGACATGCAATAAAAAAGAAAATTCTTGAACATTGAATTTTTTTCCAAAGTTGTTGAGAATCATGAACCAAGCTGGCCCAGATTGCTGAAAATTGAAAATATTAACCCCCTTCTTCTGAAAATTGATGCCCTAGAGAAATAAAGCATGAAAAAGTGAGCCTCTATGTGAGTTGATCTAGAAAATATGAAGAACTTTGAAAAGCACCAAGTTTTGGCCTCTGAATCTTGAAATGAAAAAAATTTTAAGTTTCCTCCTCTCTTGCTCTTGGACGCTACCTGCAAAAAATTGTGAATAATGAATTTCAAAGCCTCCTTAAAGAGATTTTGAGGAAGAAAAAAACTTTTATTCTCCAACTTTAAATCTTTTGAAGCCAATGCTGACCAAATTCATCAAATGTGGATGTTATTTGAATGATGCATGATGAAAACTAAAAAAATTTCTAAGGCATTGAGCCTTGTGCACCCTTCTTGACTAGGGGGGTTTTTCTTCTCCAGACTTCCAGTTTGATCTTGATTTCCAAAAAATCATGTGCGCTAATTGAATGATCCATTGTGGAGCCTGAATGAGTTTGAGAAGATTATCCTGGAGGAAAATTTTGATAAAAACATTATATGATCCCTCAAAATGTTGGGCACCCTTGGCTACCTAGGGCGCCCAACCTTACCAGTGTTAGCCATTTTCATGTTCTTCAACTTTTGCTTGTTTCCTGATCTTTTGATGAATTCTCATTTCTAGATGATCAAGCCGTTCGATGAACTAATGGATGGAATCATTGGATAGCTTGATGAATTCTGAAGGGGGTCTCCTGGGAGTGATATTTTCTGAAGACTAATTTTAGGGCCTCAAAAGCTTGGGTCCCCTAGCTACCTGGGGCACCCATGGCTTCCAGACTTAGAATTTTCTTGAGATTTTCATTTTACACAATTTTATCCCTTCACTCTGTCTTCGATATCTAGTGACTACCAACTCTAATGGATTTGTTGGTGAGTGTGTTTGAAAGCTGGTTCAATTTTGAAGAAAATATTTTGGAGGCGTCAACCCTTAATTCAACCATTTGATGACCCAAAAGCTTTGGCACCTATCTCCTCCTAGGGCACCCAAGATCTCCAACCTTAGCCAATTTTGTCTCTTTTTGATCCTTCAAACTTGAAACCCCATGTTGTGTCCTCTACTTGATTTGAATTTGCTGGCAGTTGACGAGTTTGATGATCTAGCTAAGATATTCACTCCGAAGCTGGAAAAATTTTGAAGAGATTGATTGATCTAAAAAACCCTAATCACTGGATTTAAGCCTCCAAAATCTTAGGTTCCTATCTCCTCTTAGGGTGCGCAAGATCTCCATACTTAGAATATTTTCTAATAATTTCATGATTTACATTCTGCTTCCCTGTTGAGACCTCTTCATTCAATCTTCAATTCTGGATGATTGATTGATTAGATGACTATGCTGGTGGATTAAGTACAGAGCTTGGAGGATTCTGACCAACATTGTCTAGTATGACCAAACCCTAATTCCATCATTTGACCTCTTGAAAGACTAGGCGCCTATCTCCTCCTGGGGCGCCCATGCTTGCTAGTGTTAGTTTCTATTTTGAAAATTTCAACTTTTCCCTTCATTCCATGTGCTTGCCATTGCTTCAACTATTGGAGATGACAAAATTTCTAAGGCGCAAAACCCTAGGCACCTAGACTGGGTAGGGGCGCCTAAACTTTCCAGAGTTAGCCAAAATTTTGCAATTTTCATGATTCTTCAACTTCATTCTCCATTCTTCATCCCTCGATCATACGTTGCAGTTTCTTGATCTGAGCAGTTCTCGAGACTCTGAATCTGACACCTGACAGTGACTAACCTCCATTAATGACCTTGGAGCTCTTGAAAAAGCTTTTGAAAAAGTAGAATAGACCCACCAGGGAAAAACTGATATTTTGACGATTCTGATTGGACCAGCCTGATGAGGAAGCATTTTTAGCCAATCAAAATCAGTTTGAACCTTGGAAACCAAAATTTCTATTTTAGAAAATTTTTCCAGCATCCATCTGAGAAGAAACCCAAAAAAACCCAAAAAAGTTCTATTTTTAGAAAGTTTCTAAAAATAGAAAAATTCTTGAGATGGGTTTTGTAGACTTGGTCAGTCTGAGCCCAGATCATCATATTTTGACAATTTTTAGTTTTTGCCCCTCATGCAAGACATGCAATTCCCAATTTTGACCTTTTTTTGACAATTTTAACAAGACTTTTGACTATTTCTTCAAAATGCCTAAGTGTAGCAAAATTTTTAATTTGGGGTACAACACTTGTGTAAAAGTTCTTTAAGATATTCTTATTTGAATGATTTTTCTCTAATGCTTGTAGAATGTTAAGTAAACTTTCTTAGATCTAATTAAATGAAACCTCCAGGTAAATTGTTCTTGGAAAAATGGTTAGAACACAAACTAATATTGGGGGAAGTCAAGAAGTAGGACAAGGTATTGGGAATGCATAAGCTAAGTTGGATCACATCTTGTCTATAATGGATGAAACAAGAGCAAGGATAGGAAACCTTGAACAAGAAGTAAGGGGTAAAGAAAGAGTGGAACAAGAAAATCCAAATAATGATGAGGAAGTACCTTATAATGAAGAGGAAGGGGAGAACTCTCATGATCACACCCATTCTAGTGAACAAGAGGATGAGGAGTCACATTCGAAGTCGAAAAGAACTAAAATGAAGTGATTGGACAATGAGTTGTCTCATGACATGAAGAAAATCACACCTCCTAAATTTGAGGGTACTGCAACTAGGGATGTGGCTGAAGCTTGGCTTATGGATATGGAAAAGTACTTTGAGATTAGAAATTACTCTAAAGTCACTAAAGCCATATGGGAAGCTTACCAATTAGTAGGTGAAGCATCTAAATGGTGGATGAACAAGAAAATGGATTTGGGACTCAGTTCCTTGAGGATGACAAGGAGCGAGTTTGTGGAGATTTTCTAGAAATGGTGGTTAGGAGATTCTTCAATGAATAAATATTGGGAAAAGTTAACCCAACTCCTGAGGTAAGTACCCATGTACCAAAAGGATGATTGATTCCAAATAAGGAAGTTTATTATAGGGTTGAATTCCCAAATAGTTGGTGAAGTAGATGTACACGGTCCAACAACCATGGACTTGGTGTATGAAAAAGTGATTAAGCATGAACAAAAGCTTAAGTATATTTCAATCTATCGAGAAAGGAATAACAAGAAGTTTAACTTGGCACAAGCTAATCAAGCACCAAGAAGACCCAATGAAGGGAAAAATTTTCAAAAGCAAGGGGACAAGGGACCTCAACAAAGGTGGAATGAACCAAGAAGAGGAAGTAACAACAACTATAACAATAACAACAAAGTTGGCAGAAATGTTAATAACTTTGGGAGACCTATGAAAAGGAAGGGACTAGTGAATGGATGTTTTACATGTGGAGGGGATCACTATGTTAATTGGTGTCCTAGTAAGCCAACAAAATCTCAAACATGTGAAAATCCTCCTCCTCCACAACAAGGTGCATTTTAGTAAGGGATACATGCTGCTGTAGACAACCGGTAGGCTAAGTATCAAATCACTCCGGTAGAAGTCTTGAGTATTTTTTCTGACATTCCTATCTCAATTTTAATAGATATTGGTTCCATACAAAATTTCATTTCTCCTAAAATAATAAGCCAAATTTCTAGAAAGGCTAGTTTTATGGAGAAATCCTAGGTTGTGGAGTATGTAAACCAAACAAAAGTTGTGGTTAGTCAATGTTTATTTGAAGCAAGGTTAGAACTTCCAAGTTTCTCTACAAAGGTGACCATAGAATGGTTAGATGACCTAGGTAACCAAGTGTATTTACAAGGAACACCTAGAGAAGTGAAACTATGATAGATTTCAACTGTGCAAATGCATAGAGCGAAAAAGAAAGGTTATCAACTCTTCGTAGTAAAGATGGATAAAATTGAGGAATATAAGGAATTCATCCTTCAAGATATTGTCATGTATTATGGACCTCAAGATTTTCAAAAAGTTGAAGAAGGAGAAGTAGTGGAAACAGGGAAATGGATATGGAGAAATATCCAATCCTACAAAAAATTGTGGATGTATTTTCAAATGAATTACCTAGATTACCTCCTAAAGGAGTGTTTGATTTCTCCATTGATATACTCCATGGGTTGAAACCTATATCAAAAGTATCGTATAGGATGAACACAATTGAATTGATGGAACTGAAGGCACAATTAGAGGAATTGTTGTCTAAAGGATTAATAAGACCTAGTGTTTCACCCTAGGGAGTGCTAGTAATATTTTTTAAGAAGAAATATGGTACACTACGCTTATGTATAGACTATCATTGCTTAACAAAGCAACAGTAAAGAATAAGTATCCATTGCCTCGTATAGATGATATCTTTGATCAAATGCAGGGTGCGGTTGTGTTTTCAAAGATTGATATATGTTTTGGATATCACCAACTAAGAATCAAGGACGGAGATATTTTTAAGACAAATTTCAAAACTTGATATGGACATTACGAGTTCATAGTCTTACCTTTTGGACTGACAAATGCACCAACTACATTCATGAACCTAATGAATAGTGCATTTAGAGACTACTTGGATAGGTTTGTGTTGGTATTCTTGGACGACATCTTAATATACTCCAAGAATGAGGAAGAACATCACAAGCATTTGGCGATGGTGTTGCAATTATTGAGAGAACATAAGTTGTATGGGAAGCTCTCAAAGTGTACCTTTAACCAAAATAAATAGAATATTTGGGTCATGTAATCTTAGAAAATGGAATTGTAGTTGATCTTGTAAAGATTAAAGCAGTATTAGAATGGATAGTACCCAAGAGTGTACTTGAAGTTAGAAGTTTTATGGGTTTGGCTAGGTATTACCATTAGTTTGTAGATTTTTTTTTCAAGGATATCCTTTCCCATCACATCTTTGCAAAGGAAGGGTAAGAAGTTTGAGTGGACAGAGAAATATCAAGCATAATTTGATCTACTCAAACAAAAGTTAACCGCAGCTCCGATACTAAAGGTACCAAATCTAGATGGTAACTTTTTTGTTATTATGGATGCATTAGGTGAAGAGTTGGGTGGAGTATTAATGCAAGAGGGTCAAGTCATTTCTTATGAGTCAAGTAACCTAAAGACCTATGAACAAAATTATGCTTTGCATGATTTAGAGTTAGCAATAGTTGTTCATGCACTACAAATATGGAGACAATCTGTTGGGAAAACCCTTTGAACTCAAGACGGATCACCATGGTCTCAAATATTTATTTACCCAACCTAATCTTAATGCAATGCAAAGAAGGTGGTATAACTAATATCGAACTATAATTTCAACAATAATTATATCAAGGGGAAAGAGAATTAGGTTGTTGATTCTTTGAGTCGTAGGAGGCATATCTCCTTGATGGTATCAATCCAGACTGACTTTAAGAGTCAAGTTTTGCAAGAATCCAAGAGTGATGAGCTATATGAACAAGTCAAGCAAGCACTCTTGGATGATCCTCAAGATAGAAGGTATGAAGGGTATCACCTTGAACCAAATGGATTTTTGAGATTTTAAGGGAGAATTTATGTACCTAACTCTGGTGAATTGAGGAACTTGGTATGGAAGGAAGTTCACATTGCACCATATTCAGGACATCCTTGTGTCACCAAAATTTTGGTTGATGTAAAACCATTATATTTCTAGAAGGATATGAAAGGGGATGTTGTAAGGTTTGTAGCCAGTTTCTTGGAGTGCCAAAGAGTGAAGGAAAAGCATCATCACCCTGCAGGTCTTTTGTATCCACATGAAGTTCTTGTAACACCCCTCTGTTTTGGCTCTTTGATCATCAATGTTTTCTTTGTACTGGTTGTATTTGATTATGCTGTGACTTTGAAACTTGGTTGCTTTTGACCACTATTTGTTAAACGATGTGAATGATATATTTTGATGTGATGATTATTTTACTCTGATGCTACCTTTATGGCATGTTTTGGATTAATTTAGCAAATAACTGATTTAATGATGTTTTATGCTTGTGATCATATCATTGATTTTAGAATCATCAGTTAGTAATTATGTATTGGTGAAAAGGATGGGATTGTATCACTCGCTTGCGAGTGCCCTACGATTTTGAGATTTCCTCTTCACGGTGTGTTTGATCATATTATATATATATGAATGTTCGATGTACCCTTTGTTGCAGGTTGATAGGTACATGACATCGACTCCACCTGGTTCACAGGTTTGAGCGTGTCCATTGACCAACGATAATCGATTGGGAGATAGTAGCTAGGTTTTCTGTGCCGAGTCGTCACCCTAGTCATAGTGTGTCATCGGGTTGTTGTCGGGTTAGTTGTTTTGATTTGGCCAATCTCCCCTTGAGTATTTATTTAATTTCAAGTTTAAAGTTTATTAAATGGCTTGCGTAGTTTAATTAATGATTAAATCTGTGTTTAGTTGCAATGTTGAAATGCGATTTATTTTATTGATTTATTTGATTTAAATTAATAAAATTAGATTGGGTTATTAAGTGATTTGATTATTGGTGATTTATTTAAATAAATGAGCTATTTTGACTCTTTTGAATATTTGGATTCAAATTACAAAGGAAAATGGAAATCACATTTGAGATTTGATTTAAATGGAATTATGAATTTTGCATGAGATTTATATATTTGAAATTAAAAGTGTTTTTAAAATTTTTAAAAATGGAATAGTCTTTTAATGATTTAAAAATTAGTTAGTGGGAATCTTAGGGTTTGGCCAACATTTGGGGGAAATCCTTATGAAAGGAGTGGAGATTTCATTTTTTTTAAAAAAATTCTTGGTTTTTGATTTTGGTGGAGAGGCTTGGAGGAGGCTAAGATTGTGGAGTTGAAAGAGTGCTTGAAAATCTCCATTGTTGAAGCTTGCAAATTTTGGAGAAAACACAAGGTTCCATCATTTCTCCCTTCATCTTCTTGCTCATTTTGAATGATTGAAAATATAGTTTTAGATTCAATGAAAATTCATGGAAAAGCTTTCAAATTTGCAAAATTGTAGATATATTTGGAAATAGAAACCAAACAAGAAATTTACACCAAGAAATAGAAACAAAATCAAAGAAAACTCTATTTTAGAACTAGATTTTGAAAACCCATTTTGTTGTTTTTGAAAATAAGTTCTATTCTTGAAATGGGTTTGGATTATTTTCACAATTTCAGTTTGAAATCTAAATCTGGGTATATATATATTTATTATGTTTGAAAATTTGGATTTTGGAATAAACCCAGAAAATACCCTATATTTTTGCCATGTATAGGGATTTTATTTTAAAAAAAGAAATAATAAATTTTTTGTTTGGTTGTCATGGGGTGGGAGGTCAAAGCCCACCGCCACCACACAGGCCGCGGCTGAAGGGCCACAGATTGTGTGAGGAACACACAGGCCGCGGCCGAAGGGCCACAGACTGTGTGAGGAACACATAGACCGCGGCCGTAAGGCCACGGACTGTGTGAAGCCCACACAGGCTGCGGCCGGAACGACCACGGACTGTGTGGAGCTCACACAGGCCACGCGACCAGTTAGGGCATCGTGGGATTTCCAACGAATACCTCAGATTTCATTTTATTGTATTTTATTTTATATGTAACTTTTGATATTTATTATTTAATATTATATTAATATTAATATATAATATATAATATATTATATATATAATATTAATATAATATTTAAATAATAATTAAATTAAATATATAAATATATATGTGATATATATACATATTTATGCGTATATATTAATTAGATATATATATATATATATATGCATAGTATATATACACGTATATTTTTATATATATATGTGTGGTTTTAAAATATTTTGTAAGTTTAATTTAAATTGTTATGGGAAGTTGTGATTTTAAAATAAGTACATATACGTCATGATTTGTATACATTTAAAATATATGTTTATTCAAAAAAATAAATTATATTTTAAATAAATAAGGTATTTTAGTAGGAAAGAGTATTATTAATTAATGGCTTTAAGATGAGATAAGTTTAACGGATTCAAAATAAATGTTTTAATATATATTAAATGTTTTGTTCTGGAATTAATGGTAAACTTAGATTAAGTAAATTGTTTTAAATGTTAGTTGAATGACTTTATTATTTAAGTGTCGTGATTATGGTTATTGTTGAGAAATTTGAATAAAGAAATGATTTATTTTGCGAAGGAAAAATTAGTTATTTTAAATGGAATTGTCACTTTAGTAAACAACGATATTTAAAGAGTTTATTTTAAACCCTATCCTTAATCGAACAAATGGAATAAAAATATTAAATTTAATTCCTTAATGATGCCAAGTGAATATTATATAATTTAATGATTATTTAAAAGTTGGGTTTTATAATCGAATACCTTTATTTAGAAATTCCATTTTGATTATTACAGGAAATCTTTAAATATAAAATAATGTTTGGAGGCACATGTTTAAAGGATGTTTAATATTTAAAATAGGAACTTGAAATGTTCATTCCATTTGTATAGACGAAATGAGATTGATGTATGATCTAACATTTTATTTAAAATATTGATTTTGATTAATTATAGATTGATCAAGTAGAGTTGTATTATTAGTTTAAATTCTTTAATGTCGGCAAGATGATTTAAGTATATATTATTTAGTATAATTGATTGGAATATATTGTGTTCAAGAAGAGATAAGATTTAGTTGATTTACTTAATGCTGAGTTGAAATAAAGACTGAATTATTTAATCTAAATATTTATTTATTAAAATGTTTTAATTATATAATACGTTTGTGGAACTTAGAGATAAGGATTCGTTTAAATTTTAATCAGATGACTTCATTGATTTAAGTGTTATGAATATGTTAAATTTGTGGAATTTAGAGTTAATGAATGATTTATTTCAGTCAAATGACTTTAATCACTAAGAGGCTTTGAATATGAAATTTAATTGTGAACCTTAGAGTAAAATGACTGGTTTTGAAATATTTCTATGTTGTGAAAAGAAATGGGTTCAATTGATTTGATAAATGAAAGTAATGGAAACTGTGTTTGACTGGATTTAGGAAATCCGAACCTTAGCTTATCTAATTGTCTGAAATGCTTTCAGTGTTTGATTGTTCATCTTCGATGTTGTGGAATTAGAGTGAATGTTTTGAAAGTCTTCCAGATAGGGGTTCGTTGTTGGTATGGGTTGTTGTACGTAAGTCAACTTTTGATGTGATGTGGAAAATATGTATAGTTACACCATGTTGTTTCACCCGATTCTCACGAACGGGGATGATTTGTGCCTCCTTGGGAATAGGAGAGGGTTATGTAATGTGTGCCTCCTTTGGAAGGAGTGGATTTTTGTATTTGGTTTCCTCCAATGTTTGGAGTGAGTTTTGTACCTTGTTTTCCTCCAGTGTTGGAGAGGGTCTTGATCTTGATGCCTCCAGTGTTGGAGTGAGTTCTTGATTTGTTACCTCCTTGGATTGGAGAGGTCATATTATCTTGTTACCTAATGTGGTTTTCACCGTGTGTGTTGTCTTAGAAGAGTGGCTTGCAATGGGGGCCAGCACACAAAGTGGTGCTAGGATAACCCTTTGCAAGTTGGTTAATTTAGTGATAACTAAATAAATTTTTAGAAGCTTAGGTTGCATCAAACATTAAACAAGATAAATTATGCCTCGCTCATGGACCCAAGGGCTTGTTTTAGACTTGGGATGAGACGAGAAGGCCTGGAATGGCAAGATCATCTATCTCATCTTCACGAGAGGTATTTGATTCTGCATGAGTAAGCATGGGTGATGGGATTTCGGTAGAGGCCACTAGGATAACCCATGGAGTGGGAGCCAGAGCCTAGGAAGATTCCTAGAGGATATCCCTTGATGAGCTATGCGATGACACTCTTCCTAAGTCAACAATCTGTACTTGATATTTGTGGCACTCTTGATCTATTCTATGTCTGGAAGCAATGTAACCTATGACAATGTTGTGGGAGTTGTACCTAGAGTTGTGCCTATGACCATTCATTTCATGTAATGTGTACTTGTATTTACTTTGTATCAGTTTTGTGTAACCTGTGTCTAGTGGTAGATGGCCTTGTGTGGGAATTCCTTGTTACTATCTCCTAGCACGGAGGGAGTGGGACCTTTGGGTTCCACGTGGTCGGGTGGCACATGCTTCGTAATCCGTTGGTTCTTCTTCTTGTTCGTGTGGACGAGATTTCTAGTTGGAGAGCTCGTGGGATTCAGTTTCTTCTCATGCTTTATTCCTTCAGTATTTATTGTAATTTTTTTACCCCTTAGTTGTTATCGAGGTGGAATTTGTAATATGTAATCATACTTATTGGATTTACCTCATTCGAGGAATGAGTATTGTAATCATATTGTAAATTATGTTATTGGAATCAAGTGGTATCTCATACTCTTGGATGTGAACTATTATGAATAGAATGTATGTGAACTTTATTTGTTAAGTAATTATATGGCATGGTTTTAATTCATGTTCCGTGTTTGGTTTAAGTAACACAGTCTCGTAACCTTAGGGGATTGGTTGGCATTGGTTAGTGAACATGTATGTTAATTGTTCATGCAAAAAAAAAAAAAAGTTAGTTCGTTTGTGTAGTAAGTTGCAACTTCCCCTAGGGTTGCGTGGCAGGGTGTTACAGTTCTAGAAAGAAAGTGGCAAGTCATTAGCATGGAATTTGTGCAAGGACTAACTATGTCAAGGAATAAGCACAATTCCATTATGGTAGTAGTGGAAAAGCTCACTAAGGTAGCTCACTTTATACTAGGAAATCTAACGAATGGAGCTCCTATAATAGCTCAAAATTTTGTGCGAGAGATATTTAGATTACATGAGATTCCCGAGAAGATTATATCTAATAGGGATGCTCATGTGACATCTAGATTTTGGAAAACCTTATTTTTTGCACTTGGAACGAAATTGAATATAAGTTTTGCATATCATCCAAAAACGGATGGACAAACGGAAAGGGTAAATCAAGTGATAGAGGACCTACTAAGGATGTATTGCATGGATAGACAATACAAATGGGAAGATTACCTACCAGTGGTTGAGTTTACATATAATAACTCTTATCATTCTATGATAAAGATGGTTCCATTCGAAGCATTATATGGTAGGAAATGTCAGACACCTATAAGTTGGGATAAGCTAGAAGATAGGATAAGCCTTGGGAAAAAGATGTTATCTAAAATGGAGGAGCAAGTTGGAACTATTAAGTAGAGGTTAGAAGAAGCTAATGATAGGAAAAAAAGGTTATGTTTATGCCAAGCAAGTACCCAAAAGTTTCTTATCAGGAGAAAAGGTTTTGTTAAGGTTCAAACCTCATAAGAGCTCTATCAAGTTTGGAAAGTCATCTAAACTAGCTCCACACTATGTAGGTCCTTTTGAGGTTCTTGAAGAGATAAACCCTGTAGCATATAGGATTGCTTTGCCACTAGCTCTTGCCAGGATGCATGTTGTTTTTCATGTATCATATCTTAAGAAGTATACCCCAGGTGATAGCCATGTTATTGATTGGAATGCTTTATAGGTGCAGGATCTAGGGGTTGTAATAATCAAGAGCCTCTCAAGGTTCTCAGAACATGTAATCTCCACTTATGTAATAGAGACACTTTGTAGTGAAAAGTCCAATGGGATCAGTATGTAGAAGATTCTGCCACTTGGGAAGATTATGTTCAGATGAAGTAGAATTTTTTGCAAGTCTTGCAAGATTTTGAAAACTCTAGAATAAAATAATATTTTGAAATGTGATGATTATTGTTTGATGTTTAATATTATGTCCATGTCAATTCTTAATAAATCATCGAGGATGACGATTCACAAGGGGGGGATATGTTACACCCCAAGCAATATTACCTATTTACTATTACCCTATTTGGTTAAATTGATTGAATAAATGAATGTGTTTTATGGATCTCTACATGAATGTGTTGTATTAATCTTTATATGAATATTTTTAATGAAACTTGAATGAATGAATGGTTGATGCTCTTTGATATTTTATAATGTTTCTAACTATTAAATGTATGATGCATATGACTATGTTGTGTTCAACTAACTATGGTTATGATGTGCCAAGTTGAGTGCAGGAATAGATTCGATCCTCCAGAAAAGAGGGGAAGTATCAATCAAGAGAAGAACTTGGCATGTTAACCCTTAACGATCCTAATTGAGTAATCACACACACTCAATTACTAATTGGTCATAGAGAGTCAAGTTAATTTTGGGAAAGGTAAGTAATATTTTTTGTGAATGATGTGATTGAGAATTGTGATTAAGTCTAGATGTCATGTTTTAGTCTTTCCATGTATGCTTATTGTGGTATCAATGAGATTAAGATGTATATATATGTATATGTGTACATGTCTACGATAGCCTCATACATGTGAGTGAATCCGTACATGAGTATACATAGGTAGATGTACCTACGCATGCTCATGGATGGATCATCCATATGCATGGGGATACCGATTGGACTAAATTGACATATATATATATATATATATATATATGTATATATGCATCCCATATGTGTAGGTCGATCAATGGGATTGTATGTATAAGTATTTAATAAAGATAATGAAATAGGATTACGTATATATATATATATATGTATATATATAAACATACATACATATATGTATATGCATAATATTATTCTTTATTATATATTATATAAATATGTTTATTGATGTGTTTGGTAAATCTTATGAAATATATATATATATATATTTATATTTATATATATACTATGGAATGTATATATATACATATATATATATAATATATATAAATATATAATTTATATATTTGAATCAAAGTTATTAATATAAACCATAAAGTGCATAAGGTAGTGATGATTATTATTGCTAGTAATATGCATCAAAGCATATGATATAACATGGGGTGCAAGAAGCTTAAAGCATAGCTTTAAGTGGTGGATATTCTAGAGTATAAAGTAAACTTGACCAGGTCAAACATTAAAGCATAAGCACGTAAGAAGTATTGCAAATGTGTTAAATGCTTAAGTAGGGAAGTGAATGCTATGTGAAGAAAGGAATAAGTTAGCAGGCCGCGCTTGTGAAGGTGGCACCAAAGCGTAGAGGTGGCGCCATATTTAGTAGAGGTTGTAATGCAAAAGAAGCCTGTGAATTTGAATAAGCTTGTAAATAGTGTTTTCAACTAGTCAAGTGCAAACTTGTATCATTTTAAAATGGAATTTGAATTAGGAAACTTTTTATCTACTTGATGTCCCAAATACTAAGTTGACTCAGCCATGAAACTGCCATGTGTTGCAAACTTGTGAGTAAGTCGTTGCATGAGGAAGAAATGTGGCAGAGATACTTTCTTTTTTGTAGCCTTCAGTTTCTCACAAGTTAGTATAAATAGAGGTGCCCATTCTACCAAATTCTACACTTATCTTTTTGAATATCTTGATGTTTTTGTTGTGAGTTTGAGAGCTTGTGAGTTGAGAGTTATTTTGGTATTGTGCATTTGTGGTTCTTCTGAGAATTTGTGAGGAAGTTAGAAGAGGATAGTCAAGTGGAACTTGGAGAAGGTGTCAATCAATTTGAGGATTCATACTAGGAAGGAGTTTAAACAATTGAAGCTCATACATGAATTGCTAGTTTCTATACCTTTGTATTTATGTTGGAAAGGATAATTTAGTTTTTCTAATATGTTGGGAAGAGAGTGTTTCTGAGTATGATGTAGTGTTTGTTTGAGATTGCTTGTTTCATGGTTATGCAATATGTTGTGGAACCTATCTTGTTGATTATGTACCCTATATATGGGAGTTTATTTGAGTGCAATGTAGTTATACTATGTGTAGATATATTTTCTTTATGAAGGGAGTATATGTTAGATGTATGTAGCATTATGCAAGATGTTGTCTAAACACTTTGGTAGTATAGTCATATTATTATGTTATGATTATGTGGTGGTTATCCCTGGGATTGGTTAGATCTATGGGAAAGGGAGTAACCTAGATATAGAATATAATGGTTGTTATAAACCAAATCAAGCTAGGAAGGTGGGTGAACATGTGATGTTTAATTTAAGGGTAATGGAAACATTTTCCAAAGTAGTGTAAGTAGCCATTGTTTACACTATTGGTTTCACTGCGATTTGTGACTACATACTAGGCATGGGATGTTCATACATGTAAGTTGTAACCACTGAATGCCAATCTAGAAATGTATAGGACACAACACCAAGCTCATAATAGTCTATTGTTTTAGGTTACCAAACCAAGCTCTTCGTCGAAGGGTAGGGCCATAATTCCAGTTAGGTAGATGTGCGGGGAATGTAGTAAATCCGAGGTTGGCAAAAAAGCACTTGAGTAATGCTTCTCCTCTTTAGTTGGCAGCCAATATTTGAGAGGGAATTCCTAGACCATTGTACTTTATACTTGTTTTAAGTGTATTTTGTATCCATCTCTATTGAAATTGAAAACATGAAATGTCATATGAAAATCATGTATCATCATTATTTGAATCAATGAAAGGAATTCTTGTGTATGAAATGGAAAAGTTTGAAATATGTTTCAAATGTGCATTTATTATTCAAAGGAAAAGTAAATTTTTATTGCTCATAAGAGTTAGATGCATAAACTATTTACTTGCAGGTAAAACATAGGAAAATTACTATGTAGAATAATGGGCATGTTACATACAAATTGAGGCCCAAAACAACAATAGATGGATGCTATGAGTCATCCACCATAACAAAAAACATATAGAATGTAAATACCTCTAAGGATATGCAACTTGAAACCATAGCATGCCCATTGTAGCAAATTTTCTGAGTGTTAATAATTAGAAACAAAGGCAAACCAATTCATCAACATTTCCCACAAGCCCCTCAACTTTTGTAATAGGCCTCAAAGATCACTCCAAACACCAAATAATAATTCTAAACTACTTAGATCTGTAAATTTATCCCTAAATAGAAAGCAACATTCATTTCCAAGCAATATAATCAACTCAGACAATCTATAGCAACACACAGGAGTGTTGATATACACATGGGAAACTTAGGAAATGATTTATATATTTAATTATTTAAGCTCCAAACTGCCTACCGACTACTTGCAATCTATTCTATTAATGAGCTTCTTGAATCACCTTTTATGCTTTTCCTGCCGAACTTTTTGGAAGGAATATTTTAAAATGCACTTTTAATTAAATAACCCATTTTTGGCTCCTGAAGACCTTTTTCTAAAATAATAAATAATTTGATGAGCAAGGTCCCCCTTTTATGTGTCTATAATTTAAAACTTTAAATTCTCCTTCCAACAAGCTATTGATCTGAGGTGATTTTTAAATTATTTTAATAAAATTAAGCAACCTTAGTAAACTAACTAATTTATACCCAATAATACACCCGAGTTACGAAAATTGTTGGCAAGCATCAAAATAAAAAATTAACCATACTAGAATGATACCAATGATGAGCAATGAAAATTGATGCCGACCAAATGACTTACTATAAATAAACACTGTCTCCAAGAATCTTGAATAACACACCAAAAACTAAAATTCACTTTGAAAAGTGTCATAGGAGTCCTTAAGACCAACTAAGCTCTCATTTCCTACATAAAATATCCCTCTTGACAAGGTTGATGGTTAGCAAGAAACTAAAAACTAACTACAATGTTGAAGTGATAAAAATGGAGACATTAAAAGGTCTATGACACAAAACTCTAAGCTACCACAACAAGAATACAAACCAATAGATTATAGGGTTTCCTATTGAATTTGAACCCATAGAACCAACCCACAAATTTAATTCTTTTCAATAACACCTTGGTTAGAGAGTGTTGTCATCTCAATGGAAGAATGTAAAAAGGTGTGGGACATGCACAGGAGAAATATCGCAGGAAAGTTGAACAAAGATCGCTGAAAGAAAAACATAACACTTTGCCAAAGAACATCAAGCATGGAGAATTCAAGGAGGAATTTGCAATAATGATCACTCTGCTCAACCAAATCATTGGTTAAGAAGACGCTGCAAAATTCTAGCCTTGGATGTTCTATGCCATCTCTCATATCATAAAGAAAACATAATTCTATGACTAGCCAAACTTGATCAGCGATAGTCTCACCAACAAATAACTGAATATTTCAAAATCCTTGAGTTCCACTTGGTTTCATATCTAGTCTACCAAGTGGCCTTTCAAGGAAAATTCAGAGGATTGAATACATAAGAACTCTGGATGTACAACATGTTTATAATAATTACCCTCAGCCAAAGTTTTCAAAGTCAATTATCACTACAAAAGGGTAAATGAGGCTTTCTTGATGCATACGGTGAGATACCTAGATAACGAGTTGTATGAATGTGTCATGCCAAAAAAAATTTGCTAAAAAACACGACAATTTTTTTTCTTTTAAGGAACACAACGTTAACCTTACAGTACAATCGTTATGATGAGCCAACCTAATTACTAGCATCATTGCCAATAACTTATCATTAAGTTTGTATCTTTATGTTAATTTTTATTAATAATGCCATTGGACCAAACATAAGGTTTTAACTCTATGAATTGGTTACACCCCAATGAGACATTATATGTATGCATTAACATATATATACGTTCTATATGTATTGCATGGTGACATGCGACCATCATTATTGATGACACATCACCCGAGAGTGAGGTAAGGGAAAGAAATCGCATCGAGTATGTGAGATCCCTCGCGCACACCCTTAAACCAATGATGAAGTGACTCAAAGATCTAGGTTAAGGTCGTGCTAGGTCTCGAATAAATTATTTGGAATATCGGTGTCTAAACTCACCCTAGCAACATGCTACACACTAAAATGTAAGTTCTAATAATCCATCATTAGATTAACTAGCACTTTGGTGATATAGTGTTATTATTACCAACCCTAAAGACATTACATTGATACTTTATTGTAGCATTAAGGATATAATAAATTAAGTTTTCACATTAACCTTCATACAATATGATTTAAATGTGATTGATTCTCAAGGTTTAATCCTAAACAAATTTTATTGGTAAATAATTATTTTATCAATAAAACCATTAAATTATCCAAAAATATTCCTCTTAAAACTTGACCATAAATAAATAAATAAATATGATATTATATAAAATAAATAAATAACTACATAATATAAATATTAGAATTAAAAAGTATTTTATATATAAACTCATCATGGTAAAGAGAAAAAGAAAGATTATATATTTTCCATTTTACTTTTTAAATAACATGTTAAAATGAATTAAAAAAACTAAGTCTTTAAGAAAATCCACGATTCCCTTTCTTTAGAGCTTTTCTTATTTTAAGGGGTATATTTTAATGTGGACAGTATTTGTTTTTTAAAGATTATTGACTTACCTCCTTTTTAGAATTCAACACAATAGACATAGAGGATCGAGAATTTATTGAGGCTTCCATTTAGAGTAAGTAAGCTGTCCAACCTACTATGACATAAATAATCAGGGCAGAATAATATTTATTAGTGAGATCGCATTAAAATAAAAAAACCCTAAGTGCTACTATTCTGCGCTGTTAAATTCGTCACCGTAAAAGTTAATTTTTTTCTATTATTTTTTTCTAAATTTCTGCAAAACTACTTACTGATACCTGTCATTAGAATATTTTCCATACGGTTTGGTGCAGAACTACACGCCAGTATAGGGATAATATTGAGGCTGAAATTTAGAACGGAAGCAGGCGTCAAACTGTTGGCATTGATTCTTTGTTAATTAAAATGATATAATTGCGAGAGATGATGGGTATAAGTAACATTATTACACCAACTTCAGTTCTAAAAGAAAGTCTCGATCAATGCACTGAACTATGGTATTTATTCATTATTAATGCTTCAGGTCAAATCCATATCTGGATCGTAATTTACAACATGTTTTTCAAAGGCTCCCTGACAGGATTTGATGGAATGAACTTACAAGTTACTACCCGCCTGCCTGACAAGGGCGATCACCTCCAATGCTGCACCAACAAGTTAGAGTGTAATTTCTGATTGAAGGACAATCCTTGACCTGAAGTTGCCATGACATTTCTATTTAAGGTGTGGTAGATAGGTTGAAGATCGTTGGTAAGGTTTTCTAGGTGGAAAGTTAAAGTGTTGGGCTGGTAGCCAAATCTACCAATATTAAATACGAATGACCACCCAATCGTACGTGGAGAATTCACTTTACTTTCACACAACAAGAATTTACCTTCACGTTGACTGGATTTCATCTACTATTAAATTATTAACTTAGTGATGTGACTTAAATTGACTAATTCTGAGATCCATTCAGAGAGGGGTCTCTACCCTAGAATTTGTATCATGCTTTATTTTGTTCTCTTATGTTGAACACACAGTGAAGTAATACATCCAAATATTTTATTTGTGGCTAAATTTAAAACACAATACATCCACCTTCAATAAAAAAATTAATAATTATTATTATCTTGTGCATTGATATTAAAGTGGCTACTGTTGGGGCAGTGTAGATTTAATATTCACATCCACCAAAATATTTTGGGAACATCATGATAGAGGCTTTACACCAGATATCCAAGCTACCCACAATCAAATATATCCGGAAAAGGCTAATGCACGATGGTTTGACAACATAAATGGTACTTAGATGATTTGCAACAGTAGGGAGAGTTAATGAAGGTATAAAATTTAGGTTTCTTTACACTTAACATTTCCTCAATTATATTTTGAAAAGGATATGGTTGACATGAGCAAGTAAAGAAGGGATATTTTTCTTGAATCACCCAGCTGAGGAAATAAATACGATAGGATAAATTTGAAGAAATTAATGCTCTATCCAACTATTTTTTTTTTTACGTTCAACCTTAAGAAAGCATTCTAACTAACCCTAATCGCTCCTCTCTTTGTTTCAAGATTCAATTCTTTTTTCACATTACTTGATGCAAGGCCGCTTGTTTGTTTTGGTGAGGGTTGGCTTGGCTGGTTCGCTGCTAGTTGTTTGCATACGTTGTGTTTATATGGAACTATAAGGCTTACCACTGGGTTTTTTGTTTTGGCTCACACCTAAGGACAAAAATTTTAACAGTTAAAGGTTTTAATGGTAGGTATTTCTGCTTCAGGTTACTCCTCCAATTCATGACCAGTCATTTAACTTGACTAATGAACATAAGAGGAAGATTAATGAAGGTTACGGTGGGTATCATTTTTGTTAATGACTGCAACTTCTTTAGGCAGTATTATGCAGAATTTAATCCAAAAGAATTTTTATTTCATTAACTTTGTTCGTAGAGGCATCACAACTACTGCATAAAATTACAGGCCGAAAGAATTTTAACAGTGAAAATTTTATTTATATATATATATGTTTGTCTTGTTCATGAACTGAGTCAGTATGTTGTTAATTATAAGGCCTAAATTCTTGCTAAAATTTAATCAATGAAATATGATGATATGATTCCCATGTTCTAATAATGGTCAGCTATTTATCTCCTCAATATTCCTTCTATGGAGTTCACAATGTTGCAAGAATAAACAGTGATGAGATATTTCCCAATTTAGAGGTAAATACAAGGGTGAATACATACAAGAATGTGCAACATTCTATCCCATTTCTTCCACAGACTTTAGAGGCAGAGCGCAGATTTTAACACAGAGGGTTCATATTATTATTATTTTTACTACTAAAATACCATCACTTATGTTTTAACCATTTGCATTTCACTACAAAGTAACACTTTACCATAGCAAAATATATTACAACATGATACAAATGGGATAACCATTTCATTTCCCTATTATATTTTCTTTTGTTTCTCTTTTACGCATCCTACCATCACTAAAACTGAAATAAAATGCATCTCCATAATACTCCAATGATACAACATATAACTATTCAACTATATAAGAAATTTTATTGTGATTCCTTAAGGGATATTGAAGAAAGTATTTCCTTACAACTCGCAAGGTATGCATATTTCCTTCTTTTCAACAAAATATAAGACTTTTGATGTTGCATTTGATATTTAGAACACGATCTAGAGAGTACACAAAGGAATAAGGCTTGCTCTTTTTCTATTTTCTTTCTCGTTACAACAATCACTAGCTTTCCATAGTACAACTAATTTTAAGATATACGATGAATGACATATAATTGAGTAAGGCTTGCTCTCCACTCTATCGTAATGGTGTCATGGAGCCTCGTGGACTCTAGCCATACCCCCGAGCAAGGAATTCTTTTAGCTCCACCATGATAAGTGGAGTCTTTTCTCACTTTTAAAAAAGGGATACAACTAACATAGCGCACACTAACACAATTGACTGCAAAATTCGATGAAAATTTCTGATGAAATATGTATAATTTGATGTATTGTCGGGTGCTTGTAAAATTTAATGTGTAATTTTTATTTTTTTAAAAGTTTATCCCCGATGTTCGTCAAAATTTCGATGAACTTGGGTTTCGTCGAAATTTCGACAAACATGAAAAATAAGAAAAAAAATCAAATTGTGGCCGACATAAAGAAAAGTGAGTTTGCTGATTTATTACGACAGTGTTTTGCTATACTTGAAAATTTTCTCTACTTGAGACAGTTTGTGGAGAACTAAGGACGATTTTCTTGGGAAAAGTCATAAAAAATTCAAGAAGATATCGCCAGGTTGAGGGTAGTCATTGTCTTTTTGCAGAATTCGGTTGTGAAATCAGATTTGTAGTTCCAGGTTTGAAAATCATATTTTAAAGCAACATGTCATCAAATTTCATTTTTAGAGGTTTAGAGTTTTGAGAATTTCATGTCCATATTTTGTTGTGTGGAATCACCATAAGATCACAACCAAGGAACAAATTCTTGTGATTGCAATTATGTGATCCATAACTCTATTGGTCATGTGGCACAATTGTGCTATAACAAATACATGATGCATTCATGTGTGACCCAAGTTTAATGTGGCTATGTTGTGATAGAAATGGAGACACTCATATAATGTAGTTAATTCAGGTTATATAATGTAGGTGTCAATCATCATTGGGTGCATTCAGGTTGTTTCAAGTTTAACAGGTTACGATGTAATTATAGCATGATCCAAGAGTGATTACCTCTTGCTGCAATAAAAACATATAACTTTGGTTGATATGCAGAATGGTTGTGTTATATCAATTATGTAGTGCATTCTAGCACAACCCATGTTTAATGGGCTATTCTAGAGAGTGGTCAAGATTTTCTAAACCTTATGAATGTTACTTAAAAGTGTATAGCTTAAACTACAAACCAAGTTTGTTACATACTTGAATGCAATCTTGGGTTACCGCAAACTATAATAATGTGATCTGCTAATAACTATTATGGAAAGTATTAAAGCAAGACCCATGCTATATATGATACATTTCCCTGATCAGGTTTACATACCTTAATGATCAAACACAAGCTTCCCACACACTCTAGGATACAATCCAAGATCATACCACAACTGTCAAGACAACTAATTTTCTGACCCAATATTTAAGGTTGTTTTTTAATATCAGAAGTATTGGTAAAAGTATAATTAGGGTACAAACCCTAGGCTTTGTAGAAACATAAACAATAACTCTAGCATTAGTGAGGTTGCAATACCAGAAAGATTGAGACATTGTAGCTAATAACAAAATCTTGCAATCTAAAGATTGTAGCCAATAACAAGCACACTATGTAGCTTAGTGACATTTATAAATGCAATCTGGTAAGAAGAATGATAGTCACTTGAGATGTTAAAAAGATGTTGAGCAGTGACAAGATAATAAGCTCAAACCTTGCATAGTAAAGTGGAGATTTTAATAGTGAGTTTTCTTACCCCTTGTTGACCTTAAGGTTTTCAAATGCTTTTGGTAGTGTTAGACAAGGAAAATGCAATTAGGGAATGACTGTCCAAATGAAGTGCAGTGGTAATCATAGGTTCAATGTTTCTTCTTAGCCATTAATGTATAATGGAGGTAGTGGATTGCATGTTTGAGCAATGTTTTGAGACTCATCAAATATGGGAGAATAGTGAATAATACCTAGTAGATTGTGAGTAGTGTGTAATAAGATTGAAGGATCTTAAGATCTACAATACCATGAAACAATGAGTCCCTTGTAGTAAGTAGGTAGTCTATAGGGCATAGTTTGATTTTATAGAAGGATGCTCATGAAAGGAATCTTCAAGTGATAGTGAGTGAGTTGTTTGAGATTGTAGTTGAGGGTGCAATACCCAGTCTTAAAGGAAGTTAGCAAAGCCGTAAATGTGCAAGAAAATTAAATTGTACACAACAAACAATTCAAAATGTTATCTTGCATAATGCCTTGAGTTTGAAGACAAAAATCTCATTGTATATTGATGAAAGTGGTGACCTTAATGGTCAATCATTGGCAACCATGATTTTAAAACATGCTATTGTGCTTATGGAGGCAACATTTTAAGCAAAGCAGTGAATGGTAGGTATGAAGGACTTGCTTTATATGCATACTATGCATTATAGCTTAAGACAACGTTCTTAGAAGAGATTGAAGGTGGATTATGAAACTCAAGGGTTACCATGAAAAAGATTAAAGTAAAGTGTAAGATCTATTTAAAAGCCACAGTTATGAAGATATTAAAGATGTTACATGCAAAACCCTAGTAGCTGGAGTAATGAATACAATGCCAAAGAGGATAGTGTGTTGGGTCAGATTTAGGAGATCTCCACATTATCTAATTACAAGAAAATACATCATTTATTTATTTTTTTAATTAAAAGAAATCATTCTAAACCCTATGTAGGATACATTGATACTTCAAAATCCTCTAAAGGAATTTGAGATTATGCAAATATATGTCACGTAAATACCTAGATTATAAATAGTAGTGGGAACAATGTAAGATTTGTTGAGCAGAACAAGAATGAGATAAGCAAAAATGAATCATATGCCTCCTTTCACGCACATCTTCTCACCATTCTCTGCCATTCTTTATTGAAACACTTCTCCATTTTGGCGGTCTATGCTTGAAAATAATGTTTTGATGAAGGTTTTATAGTATGTTTATTAAAATAAAAACTCCATTCTAGTGGGCTATGCCTGAAAATAAGATTTTGACAAAAGTTTTAGGGTATATTTATTAAATTTTTAGAGTATTTTGGCGGGATATATTCTTGATTCCTTAAATGATTTATTCAAATGGATTGTAACTAAATAAATGACTAACTATTTAGTCATTTTTATTTGTGTGACTAAATAATTTTTAATCAACGACCAAACTAGTAATTTGTTTACTCATTTATAGTTGAGTTGCAAAATATGAGCATAATTTAGTCATTTTTAGTTGTCGTGACTAAAAGTTTTAGTCACCTAGTCATTTATTTGCCAAATTCTATTAGTGTGTGCTTCCTTGTGCGATTAGGGATCTCTCAATGTTGAGGGCCCTAGGGATAAGTTCATCATAATAAGTGACACATTGCATCTTTAACTAAAAAGATAAATCTATATTGACATTAGTAATGATGATTCTGACTTGTTGCTCCTTAGGAATGGGCCACTTGCTGTTACTAGCTCACTACCTCCATCGTTGTAGGAAGTTTGTGATCAAGTTCAATATTCTAATTTTAGGAGTCTAACGGTTGGAAATCATAGTAAAATCATAATTTAATAAATTTTGGAATTAACATTTTAAAGTGTTTTTTTGGGTCATTAACTTTAGACTATCTTCTCTTTTGCAGGGGTGGTTGCATACCAATTTTTTTTTGTGTAAAATATCAGAATTATTAGATTCTGTTACTTGTCTATGAATAAAAATTATTGGAGTGTGAGTTTAATATTTTTTGAAGATCTAAATAGTCAAGCTTGGTAAAGAAAATTCATATCAAATAATATTAGTCCAGAACAAAATGAAGAGACACTTGATAGATTGTGGGCTAGATTGAAAAGAAATGGTGATGGGAAATATTATTGTCCTTGCAATAATTGCAAGGGCTTAAAGACAAGATGAATTTTAATCACAACAGCTGAGAAACATTGTAGGCAACATGGTCACATTGAAGAGGGGCATAATTATCGTCCATTGGTAAGTTGTTCATTATATGTGTTTATATTGATTGAATTTGTAAATGTTTATATCGTTTTAACATTATATATATATATATATATATAATCACTTGATCATGATCATTATTTATTTGTGTCTATCATTATTATAAAGGTGGGGCACCCTAGGGCACATGATATGGATTATTACAGCCTGGAGAATGTGGTTTTGCAAATAGACGAACATGGAGCTGTGAATATCGAACATGAAGTTAATGATCCTATGGAAGAAGAAGATCATGCACCAAAAAACACAATTGAAGATGATGGTACATATACATTGATCCATGACACATTTAGTGGCAGAGCTAATCATGATGATCGAGATGACTTTGATGATATTCATGATTTACCTATACTTGAGAAGGCATACAAGCCCCTTTATGAAGGCTCCCAAACAACTCTTCTCTCTGTTGTATTGTTGTTGTTGAACTTGAAGGTTATTAATGGTTTATCAAACATAGCAATCTCACGGATGTTAAGGTATGTCACATATGTCATCTTTTTTCATCTATTTTAATTGTTGTTAGTTCATCACTAGTAAATAAAGGATGAAATATGTATAATTAATATTCTTTATATTAACAAATTATTTTTTGTTGTAGATTGATTGGTGAATTTTTGTTACCACCATCAAATATTTTATCTCGCTCATACCGAGATTTATTTGGCATTATGAAAGATATTAGAATGGAGTATCAAGTAATAGATGCATGTCCCAATGATCATATTATATATCATAAACAACATGAATTTGTAACAAAATGTCCAGAATGTCATATCAGTAGATATTGAACAGATCAACTAACAAAAAAGGTGTCTCGCAAGGTTCTTCGTTATATTCTCATTATTCCACGTATGCAATGATTATTTAGGTGCGAAAGCTTAACACAATTTATGGATTACCATGCACGGAATAGAAGTGGAGATGACATTCTTTGAATTCCTAAAGATGGTTCTGCATTTAGGGACATGGAGGAAAAATGGACACACTTTAAAGAAGAACCTTATAATCTTAGACTTTCATTGGGAGCGAATGGTGTCAATCCATTTAGAGAGCTGAAATCTATTTATTCGGTGTGACCTATTTTTGTTATCAACAATAACATTCCTCTATGGATGTCAATAAAGAGGGAGCACGTAATGTTGTCAGTGATTGTTCCAAGTATTTGTTTACATCAATTTTCTTTAACATAGTAGCATCTCATTTATCTTAGTTGTTGCATAATGACTTATATTTTTTTCATTCAATAGTCATGTACATTAGTTTATATATATTGCAATAAAATGGTTATAATAATTATGTAATGATTATGTTCATTCAACTAGGTAAGTACCAAATTAAAGATATGAATGTATATATCGAGCCTCTTATCGACAAGTTACTAAAGTTATGGAATGTCATCACTATGTATGATGTCTCTAGACCAATAAGACAAAGAAAATTTCAATTCCATGCAATGCTTGTATGGACAATTCATGATGCCTCAAGGCTAACACATTTTTGTGGTATGTTATAACATTTGACTGCACTTTAACAATATTTAATTTTGTAAGTAGATATCATGCATGTTTTTAAATAATCTATTCATTATATATAATTATAAAATTGACATATTTAATCAATTATATATGATCTTACTTGGTCTTCAAACAAGAGAAAATTTGCATGTCCAATTTGTGGTCCAAAGATGAAATCTCATCATTCAACAAGTTTAGGAAAGTAGGTGTTTGATGAGTATAGGAACTTCCTCCATAGAAATCATAAGTGTCGAACTACTAAAAAACATCTTTTCAATGGGAAAGAGGAGACTACATCAAAACCATGAAGAATGTCACCTCACCTATGGAAGTTGGAATATAATATAATTAATCATCAAGGTTATACATTGAATCAAATTGTTTATCTATCATATATGATATGTTTTGAAATTATATTTTTATATT
>VDFB02051349.1:0-11495 GCA_007258455.2 Sequoia sempervirens
CTACTTAGGACATGATTCATCTCTCTTAATAGGATGACATGCTCAGATCAGACAGTTCATTTGCAAGCAATTTTTATTTAGCTGAATAATTACCCAATTTGCATTTCTTACAACAGGAAAATAATATTCCAATTTGCATTTTTTAAAACAGGAAAATGATATTTTTTATACAGAAGCCTTGAAATGAAAATGAATCAACCTGCTACAGTGAATTGAGAAATATTCATTTACTATAGTTATAATCTATTATGTTCCTACTACACATAGATGATATATTAACAAGTCATAAGCCTGAATCAATAATGTTCACTTTTATTTTGGAAAATTTAATCTGTTCATAACAGGAAACAATTCTAACTTTTACACAATGTCCATAACTCTATAAGCATATTTAGTTTCATAATACACAGTGGCACAATCTGTAACCCTAGATGATTTTAGCATAAATTATAATAGGTAGTAACCAATGGTGGTGCGTTTCTAGGAGTGCTGCATTCCCTTATGGCGAACAGAAAACCATACGCCTGGAACACACCACGGATCTCAGTCCGACTAAATGCCAACCCCTAATACATATGCGGGAATGGTTCTAATGGTCCAAGGTGACCGCAGATAGGGTATTCATATGAGAAGCTTATTTTCGGTTCTTAATTAAAAACGGATTCACAGACAAAATAAACTGCAATCGACTACAAGTTCCATCATATGTAAATATCTGAAGCAAGAAACTGAGCATGGAAGCTAAGTGAGATTACTCACTGTATGATCGCTCTCCGACTTCGATCCCGTCGCTTTCTGCTCCTCCCAAAAACGCCCATCCTCATTCTCCCTCGCGTATCTTATACTTGTTCGCTGCTTCTTGCGGGTATGTCACTTGCCTGAGAGGAGATGTCTTTTGCGACCAAGGCTTTTGAAAATAAATGAATTATAATTCTTGCAATTTTATTTTATCTTTCCCTTAATTCGCTTTTTGTAAGAAAACGCCATATTATTTAATTTGTCGCATTCTTTTATGTGGAAGTTGTGATTTATTTAAAAGCTAACATTTAATTGTTATTTATAAATGTCTATTATTTAATTATTGTTTTATATATATTTATTATTATTATCACCTTTATATATATATATTGATTTTCCTTTTTTATACCTTGTGACAAATCAAGAAGTAAAATTAATCCTTTAATAAATTTATGTAAATGTGAGAGTTTCAAAGCAAAGGCAGATTTCTCATCTATTTGCAAAGGCGATTTCATCAAAACACTTTCTTTGCAGGTACAAGTCAGGATTATCAGCAGACTTCAGACAAGATGGCGATTTTAGCAGAAGCAGAGCACTAAAAACTTCTTTCTTCTGTCTTAAATTCTTCTATTTCTCGTCTTAAATTCTTTCGCATGTTTGAAGAATTGGCGACTTTTGACAAAGCTCTAAAATCTATGCAGGTTATTCAAAATTGGCTTCACCAAGAAAGCATATAAATTTTGAGAGAATTTACTCCAGAACATCGATTCACCGAGGCTCCTGGTACCTCAACTAAAGAAATTCCTTGCTTGCATGTAGTCAGTAGAAGTCAAATTTTTATAAATAGGCATTTAGAAGGTTGTCAGAATCTTCTTGGACAAAACCCATATCTCTGCCGCCCGAAATAACTTGAAAGGCTATCTTTTAGCTCTCCGTAGAGGGAGCTCTATTACAGTTTTCGGAAAGAAAGTTGTACGAGAATATAGCGTCGATTCATAGTCCATGATGAGTTTTCACGAGGAAGTAGCAGTTCACATAAAATTTGAATTCAAGACCAAATCGGTCTTAATTCATGATTTAAGTGAAATTTGAAGTATAAAACCCCTGTTTCCCCTAACTATACGAATAGAAGTACGTAGTTTTGAGTTTTTAAATGCGTTTTTAGAGTGTTAAATGGGCTTTTTGCAATTTTTGGATTTTTCATGCAATTAATGAAGGGGTACGGCTATTCTAGAAAATGATAATAAATCCTCTAAAAATACTAGATCTTCAATATGCGAAGAGAAAACACTGTAGAATGAAGGCGTTGCTTTTATTGATTCAACTGGCAACAATACATTGAGATCTAGAAACATGCATCAAAGAATAACATTATTTCATAGAAGAAAAACCTGGTAATTTGCTGGTACGGCTGAAGGTACAGAATTGTACGGCAGAATTAAATAGTCCTTTTCTCCTTATAACTGATGATTGCAAAAGACTCCAGCAAGGTAGGCGCCACCTTTGTTGCAACTGAGAAACAAGAATGGAAGGCGTTTCTCTGAATATGAATGAACACGTGCTTGAAGGATGTACGGCCTGCTGTGCAAGTACGGCCTGTCAGATCAGCAAACAATTTGGTACGGACTTCTCCCAAATCAATATCAATGTCTCTAAATATGGTGCGCCCCAGCTAATGAATGATCTCTGGAAACAAATACTGAAGAATCTCAGACAATATGAATTTCTCTGAAGCTCTGTAGTTTTCTCTGAATAAGAAAACCTCTGTGGCAATAGATCAAGTGATATTGCACACTCTCTGAATTGCTTTCCGTTGGAGATGGCTCGTTCCCCAAGGCAATCGAACACGAAACCCTAGAGTCTCAGGCTCAGACCAAAATTGATCAGTTTCAAACTCAATAATCACATAATCCACAATTCCCAAGGCAAAATCCACTAATAGGCTGAAAAGTGCGATTTGCTTAAAAATAGGGTTTCATTAAAATATTCACGTTTTAATATTTTAATGTTTCAATAGTCCTCAGCTGAATATTTTAAATACTTTAATAATCACTTTTTGGCCCCTTTCTGATGTTGGGCGCACCCTTCAAGGAAAACACTTAAGTTATAATATTAAATTATAACTTTATATTATAAACGTTAATTAATTAATATTTAATCAATACGATCAAATATTAATATCTTCCTCGTTTCTAACCCGATAACCGACCGCCTCGGGTTACCAACTTCCGGCGATTCCCCGATGCCGCCTACCATACCGGGCGTAAAAATAGCAAAGGGTCCCACACCGCCAGAACCGCAAAATAGCACTCGCAAAAACGCCTCCGGACGGTTGCAACGAAAAGACAACCGACAAACTACGAATCGGGGCCGGTTAAGTCCGGCGACCTCTACCAGCCCCATCACGAGGCTCTGCAGGAAGCAACTCGCCCTCCCAGATGTCACCGGTGAAGGGGACATGATGTAGACCAATTTGTATCAAGTGCATTCAGAGGGTTGACAGGCGTGATTACTCAAATCCATATGGTTGCATGCCTCGTATAGCCGATTGTCTTCCAAAGCCGGTTTAGAGGGTTGATACTGTTGAAATTTTGCATGTGTAGCAAGTTCGTTTGCATTTCTCACAACCAGAGTGTGCACAGTCAAATCTTGCAGTTTCATCATGGAGAAACATCAAAGACATCAAGTTGCCGAAGAGATAGTGGCCATCACTTCAGATACGAAGCCGCCAAAGTTACCAGTCAGTGAAATGCTAGTTTGAGTATGCAAAGATTTCCAAGATTGCTCAAGTTGCTGACATTCAGATGCTGATGTAGTTAACAATCTCGCATGGGATTGATTGCTCGAGATCACAGCCAGTAGTCTTTAGTTCCCACTTCTCAGGATAGACATTACACACAGGAGTTAAACTTACACGAACCTTCAAGTTAACTCGACAAGTTGTCATCACATGCATATCTATTCCGGAGATCACTTTACACACTTGGAGTTTCATTTAGCGCTTTACGCTAACTAACGTGGTAGTCTTCCTCAGCTTAACTCGCTTAAATAAGGGATATGCATGCTCGCGACAAATGGCCCATTTTAGATTAGATGTTTCGCTAATCGATGGTAGCTTTCCAAATGAACCTATAGTTTACTTCATTAGGGTTTAATAATTAATCTTGCATGCATTTGCGAGATTGTAGTTGACACAAGGTGATTTTAGGGTTCCCTACACCTCGATGTATATAAATAAGAGCTTTTGCTCATTTGTAATTAACTTTTGCTTGAGAGAGAAATATATGCTGCGCCTACCTTGCCCTCAATATTGCTCTTTTGGTATTTGTTCATGTGTCTTCGCTATTATGATTAAGTGTTATGCCACATAGGGTTTCATGCAATTCTAATGGTGGATTCTTTATGTCTTGTGAATCTTTTATCATTTCAATCAAGTGTTATGCCACATAGGGTTTCGTGGGATTGTGATGATAAAATCGTTTTGTGAAGTCTTTACTATTTTGATCAAGTGTTATGCCACATAGGGTTTCATAAGATTGGCGTAGTAAATTCCTCCCATAGTTTAGATAAATCTGTTTGAACATCTTTATCATTGAGGTCAATTGTTATGCCACATAGGGTTTCAAGAGATTGAGATGATAAATCTGTTTTGTGTTAATTTACCATTGTGATCAATCGTTATGCCACATAGGGTTTCAAGAAATTACGGTGATAAATCTGTTTTGTGAATCTTTATCATTATAATTAAAGGTTATGCCACATAGGGTTTCATGAGATTGTGGTGATAAAGGCTGTTTTGTGAAGACTTTACTATTTCGATCAAGTGTTATGCCACATAGGGTTCCATAAGGTTGTCTTGGTAAATTATTAAATCTATTTTGTGCCCAATAAGCTTGTTTAGATTGAGATGATAGTTGCGCCACCTTGCCTTCAAGTAGAGAATCTAAACTCGTTTATCGTCCAATAGTCATCCTTGCTCCATTTCCTCATGCTCTGTTTTCTTGTGGAAACTGGATAGATTTAAAGTAGTTAGCTTAATTGTAGTTAATGATCTGCGAAACCAGAAAATCCTTAGCTGCAACGTTCTTGGTTTTCTTAACCTTGTGCCTCTTCCGGCTGAGAACAAAAAGATAGGACTTAGATTACTTTTCTTTTCCATGCATTCCAGCACAACGAGGGAGCTTCCCCTCCTAATTTGAAGAGCACTCATTGCGTAGTGTACATAGCTGTCCGTACAAACCTGCACTCCAGAGGTGTTAGATTTGAGGCCAACAAGAGGTTCCAGAACATGTGCATCCTCATACCAAACCTGTCCTCCTTCAGTCACCACTCTACAGGCTGAATTAAGCCTTCTAAACTCCAACATAGTCTCAATCTGATAACCCACAGCTACATGTCACTATAGCACTGTACGCGGACTGTTCACATGGCACTGTAGCATGACACTGTTCACGTGCACTGTAGCTTTTACTGTAGCAGCCAGCAATAAATATATTCCACAATGAATCTTCAATGCCTTTATAATCTGCAAATAAATTTGGCCCTTGGCCACAAATTGTGAGCACAAGTGAAAGGACTCAATTATCCTCTCCTTAAAAAACAACCCTTCAAGAGATATTTCACTCCCTCAGTTATGCTATCAATAGGAAGTTTTCATTTCCTATGATCAAAGAAGAAATCTGCAGTAGCCCTAGGCTCCACAAATAAAATCAACCAAAACAATATTCATCAACTGGATACCGAGAATGAGCTCTTAAGTCTCTTTTTATTCTTTCCTTAGGAGAGCTCAAACACCTTCATGGCCAATGTGGGATAAAAGATATATTCCCACATTAAATTATTTACTTAACACTTTATAATATTAAAGTGACTTTATTATTATAAAGTTACTTTATAACTTTATAATAATATTCAAATATTAAATAAATCACTTAAGTCACTTAAACTTTAATATCTCATGATATACTTGTCTGATTGTCATGCCGACTGAGCTAGGAGTCGACTCTCTCTGTTCTCCATGTGATCGGATGCCCGCTTAAAAATAGAAACCCTGAACAGTGACTTACTATAAATAGTAAGTATGTGAAACTGAGTCAAATAACTTGTGCAAAGGCCAAAACCTGAATCCAACTAAAGAGTAATGTAATGTCCCCTTCTCAAACCTGATTGTTCTTGTGACCGTTGGCCTTTTTTCTGGAAACCCGAAGGCTAGTCGGAAGATAAATTAGGGTTTCCTATTTTTGAGAGGTCATTACTTTTCGAAGATGAATTGAATTCAGTAAATACGCGCTAGCGGGTTTTTGGAGGCCAGCGATGGTATGTTCATCTCAGCTTTCAGAACACTTTTTGGAATTTACTATTTTTAGTAAATTCTATTTTTGGCAGCTTTCCAGATGAGTTCAGCTCGGTTGACTTCCTGCTTCAGTTTGGTCAGATGTCTAGTTCAGTATTGGCTTCAGGGCATCTTCGGAGGGATAAGTTAAGTCATTTAATTAAAAAGTCACGTTTAAATATTATAATTTAACGTTGACCATGGGCCTAGATTAATGACTTAAAGATGTTTTTAAAAAAGGGGTTTTGAGGGTGGCGCCTCATTAAAAGATTATTTTAATTATTGTCAAAGTCAAGCAAGCTTATGTTGGGCGCACTTTTCAAAGCATGGCATTTAATTAAAATATCATTTATTAAACCTTGAAGGAGAAAGTACGCCCTTTTGAGGAGATTAGGGTTTTTGACTTGTAAGTGACTTTAGGGTTACGAGAAGTCAAATGGAAAATTATATAAGGAAGGAGTTGAGCATCATTTCATTATCTTGGAAAATACACCGTTATGCTGCCGGATTGAATCTGGATCACTTCGAGGGATGAAGACCTCCTAACCATTGGGCATCACTTCGTGTTTGAGAAACAACATCTAGTGGTGAATTTCAGTCTACGTGTGAGTGCATCTTTAGTTCATTCATTGTATGTTCAGATTATTGTAAACTTAGTTAGATTGGCAAATTCATGTTTCAGCTTATTGCATTATTGTAGACAGCAGATTCGAAGTTTTATTCATATCTCAAAAAAGACAAAAAATATCATTGTGGGTATTGCATTATTAGATAAGTTTGTTCTAGGCGCCCATGTCTTCCAGTTTATAGATTTTTAGAAAGAGTCTTGAATTTTTAAGAGAAGGTCGAACTTCTCAGCAGGCCGTACCACTGTACTTGCCTTGGAAATTGTGCAAAATTCATTTAAGGCATTTGGCATTGGTTTCATGTTATTAGTTTGAGCGCTATAATGTTAGGATTGTTGTGCATCAGGAATATCATCATTTGAGCAAGTTATTAGGGTTTTGTGAGCAATTGAATAGTTCTATAGACTGCTGTCATATCATTGTATTGAGCAGATTTGTAACAGAAAACAGAAAACAATATCTTGGTCTCCGAAGCTCGTGGGTTTACATGAACTACTATTCAAACTTTGGAATAGGACAGAAATTTTCGATATGAACATTTAAATTCAGAGTGATATTGGCGGGCAAAAATTCTTACAATTTTACATTTCAAACTACCGGTAGTCTTGAAGTTCTTATTCCAATCTGGTTTGTAATTCTCGGTTCGAAGTTAAGTTGTTGTATTGTTGGATCCTCATATGAGTTACGCTACTTTCCCGATCTTATGATTGCTGAAGCGCATTTTTGGGTGTGGATATTCTACAGTATTCAGCCATTTCCTTCAAAGGCGCTTTCGGTATTGGTTGAGGATAATTTTAACTCAGCCCTGTGAGGTGGCTACTTCCCCATTAAGATGGAACGGACAGGACGGACGGTTTCCCATTATTCGCACTGAAACTTCGCGATCTTCGTCATGAACAGCCCCTCCGCTCGCTGGTTAGGTACGCTTGCCATGGCATTCGGTTTCCTTCATGGTTTCCCCAAAGCTCTTTACCGTTTCGGTTTTGTCAGCTCTAACAGGAACTACTTGAATATTTGTAATCTGTTCTTTAGAAACGAAAATTGCTTTCGGTATATTTGATTGGTATGGGGAGCCAAGATCCTGCCATCCTGTGCCCATCAGAGTTCACTTGACAGAGAAAGATGACTACAGAGAAGTCTCTACTTGAGTTAATGCATGATGTGTATACGCTATTGAAGGATCCAGAGTTAAGGTGTGGAATTAGAAAGATTTATGCTAAGTCTGAGAAGTCGGATTTGATTGGGGTTTCTAAAGAATGCCAGTTCAAGAGGAAATGTGAACACGAGGCTGACATACTCTACAGAGATTATCAGAGCTTGACAGATGAGATTAAGAACGATGTTTCATTTGACACCTTTTTGACTTATGAGGGGGATTATCACCCTGGAAAGCGGGCTATGGTCAACTACATCAAGAAAATGATTAAGGAGGAAGCAGAACATGCCATGGTTGTAGGTGCAAGGAAGGTAGAAGAAATGCCTGTTTGTAGGTTGCAGCCCACAAGTAAGCAGAATGAAGGAAAAAATCAGTCAACTAGTGTTGAAGATGGCACAAGCGAGGTGCTCATTTTGCCTAAAAATGATAGGGCGTTGGATGAAAAAACCTTGACGGATGAGAAGTGTGCGGGAGAGCACCATAATTCTCCCCTTGACTTGCATGTGATAGCAAGTGATGTAGATCAGTTCGGTGAAAAGAATATAGCAGCAGACTTGAATTCTAATTTGGATTCATCTCATGAAGGTTTTGAGACTAAGGGCTTCACAAAGGATGTTGGTAATGATTTCGAGGTGTTTGTACCTCCCCTTGTTGAAGATTTAGTGATAGATAGTTTTCCTCTTGTTGCTGTTCAAACTCCTCAAGAGTTTTCACAAGATGAAGTTATGGCAAGTGATCAAGAAGACCTTTTTGGCATACATATGACTATTCATGATGAGATCAGAAAAATACCTATAGATGATGGGTTCATTGAAGATATAGATGATAAAATTTCCCAAACAGCTAGCACTAAAGATTCTTTACTTCATTTTAGTGACAATGTCAAGGGTGGTTTCGGGTTTGATCTTCAAACCAAGCCATTGAAGGGAGGTATGTATGAAGATATCAGTTTAAGTGAGTTGGGTGGTGACCTATTCAAAGAGTCAACCCTCCAAGAGAAGCACAAAGAGCACTTTCCTTTTGATCAAAACAATCAATCCTCTAGCACTTGGGATCCAGGAGTGAAGGCATTTAGTGATGACAAAGAAATTGTGTGGGATGAGTTTCCCTTTGATCCTGATGAAGTTCAAAATTCTGATTGCTTTGCAAGCTATGAGAGGGCTGCCATAAACTTTGATCATGAAGACAGTGAAGTGGAAGTGGATCTTGAAGATCATATGACTCTTGACGATGGAAAGTTTGATGGAGTTCCTAAACACAAATCCAATTTATCAATGCTTGAAGCTGATTGTAAGCATTGGATTGAAGAATTTGTGGAGTCTAATTCTCTTTGTGATATTGAGCAATTTCAGCTAGTAGGTGGTGAAGGAAAGGAGTCTTGGAACAGCTATGTGGGTAGCAAAGATGAAAAACAAAGTTCTGATTTTCAGTTGCAGCCTATCAGCAGTTCACCATCTTTGCATGTGCATGAGTGGAAAGATCAAGGCAAGGCATCTTTTGAAAAAGAAGTGCAAGCGCTATCCCTATTTGATCGCACACACAATTTGGTTGATGATCTCTATTGGAAGGCTCAGTCTGAAGAGAGACGAAGTGGAGTTAAGGATGAAGTTGCTCTTCCTAACTTGCAACTTATGAGAGGCTCTTTGGAACATTGAAATCAGCATACATACACTTGATTGAAGATCAGGATCATGCCGTTGAATCTGCAAAGAAGGCCTTCATTGTTTTCGAAGAAAGGGAGAGTATGGTTGATGAGCTCACCTTGGAGCTTAAATCAACAGAGGACAAGTTGAAAGAAACTCAGTTGGCTCTAAGAAAGGTTGAAGACCAGTTTGCAGATTTCAAACTTTTCAAGGAGCAAGAGGATGCACGAAGAGCTGGAGAAATCAATCAAGTAATTGATGAGATTGATAGTCTTCGAGAGGAGTTTAATCTTGAAGGTCCCACAAGAAAATCAAAGGTTGTATGTGCAGATTTGGAGCAGCAAGATGAAAGGAATGACTTTCAAGTTTATGACAATCCTCTTTTTCAAGAAGGTGATGAGAAAAGTTATGAAAATCCTCTCTATGAAGTAGAGGATGAAATGGAGAATGAAACTGATTCTGGTTTTCGGTGCTTGGATGCTTTGATGTCACTCCATGAAGATGTGCCACGTATGTTGAGTAGTAAAGAATGCTTAAGAGGAATTGAGGATACAGTCTTCACTTTGGAAAAGGGACCAAAATATGGTGATTGCACTCTTGTCAATCCATTCCTTGGGTTGAGTGATGCTAGCCTGTTCTGGGAGTTGAATTTGAAGTCATCATATGTTTCATACTCCAGTGTTCTGGAAGCTTTCATGGATAGGCTTCAAAGGTTCATCAGAGGGAATGCAGATTTTACAAGTGTGCACTTGATTTTGACCAGCACTCAGAGATGTGCTATGTTTTCTTGCCGGAGTGTTGGAAATTATTTTCAGTTGGGTATCCAAGCTTGGGACTCTCAACATGGGTTGATGGAGCATACATTTTGTGGAAAGAAGAAATTATGGAGGAACAAGAATCAAATTTTCAGACCTTTTGGTGTCGTTCTTTCCTTTAGCAGCTTCTTGGTGGTTCCATTTGTTCATCAACAAATGGATTGGAGAGAGATTTTGAGCATGGGCTGGAGAAATGAGCGATTGGTTGCTCTTGAATGTGATTTCCGGCTAAGACCAGGACAGAGTTTGAGACTCGAGCTTGCTGGTTTGAGGCAGACCAGCCACCTTACATGTTGCGTTTCTTGCATTCAGGAGAGTTGGTTCATCACTCCTGATCAAAGGGGTGGTAGTTTTCTCATGGAGATGGATCGAGAGTGTTTTCCAGCCACCTTGGAGGTGTCACCTTGCAGCTCGATGGTCATCTCACATGCTCACGTATGGGATCTTGAGTGGTGTTGTTGTTTTCCTTTGGGTAGGACTCAAGAATCTGATTGCATTACGTTGATCCTAGTCTTGATCAGCAGCAATTATTTGTTCCTTCACACTTGTCCTACTCTCCAAATTCATCTTATGATGGTTGATGATGTAAACTTTGACAGTTTACTCTCAGTATTGATTCATGACAGCAGTAGCTCACATGCTTGGGTTTACCATTTGGAGACTCATGGGGTTGGAACTATGATTGTTTTCTGTAGTCTTCATGGTTGTGCCAGTATAATTCAGGAGAGGCATGGTAGCTTTATGCGGAGACATGAGTATGAGTTTGTTGGGCTCTTGCAACGGAATGCTTCCTTCCTTGTAAGAAGATTTGTAGGGGTCACACTTGCAGCCATGGTCCCGTTTGTTACCATGTGGAGGTATGCGGAGGAGTTCGATTTTGATTTGAATAGTTTATCTCTCCTATTGCTTAGAATGGTGATTGACAGTAGTATGGTTGATACTGTTAATTCGGGGGATCGTGGACATGAGATGTTGCATGATTTTGATTTCCTTTCTTTAAGATCTTTCAGTTTGAGAATCATAGATGGTAACACTTTGGAGTTACAAGGGGAGTCAGTGCAGCGTTGGCATGATATTTTCATTGATGTGATCAGAGTGGCGCAGCGGAAGCATGGTGGGTTTTTCCTGAGACGCATTTGGGAACCAGGGATCATACTTGTTGCATATGGTTTAGTCTTCAAACTA